>LS045298.1:0-18882 GCA_900241095.1 Acartia tonsa
CCCCCCCCCCCCCCCCCCCCCCCCCCCCCCCCCCCCCCCCCCCCCCCCCCCCCCCCCCCCCCCCCCCCCCGGACAATTCGACCCTCTCCTTTCCATTTTAGCTTTCAATGTGGGTAATAGAATATAATGTAAATATTTGTTAATACTTTTGAAAAATGTTATTAAAATGAATTGATTTATATTTTTCCTTGAAATATAACAGAATAGTACAGAGGCATCGATTTTAGAGACCTTAACGAGTAGTGTAACAGCAGTGCATATTTCATGACATATTTATTTGTTATTTTAAAAATCAAAAGCAGTATTAAAATATCTTAATTAAATGGCGCATGCACAAAAAGTGCTTGTTGAGTAGGGTGGGTCGATTTTGGACATTTTTATCTGAGACCTAAGCGGGAACCTGCACTTGAATTATATAGGTATAATACACCTCTTGATGATTTAAATTTTATCTCAAGTCTATAAACCGTTTGCGACCTAACATACAATTGCTACAGCTATAGCTATTTGTGCATGGGAGTCAAAAATTTATTGAATCACAACTATGGCTTCATGGTGCTCCCAGAAAAGGTCTTGAGGAGTAGAATCAGGAACTTTTGTCCATTTCAAAATATCTTGTTCCCAGCCCTAGAATTTTAAAAGGAAAATTAAAAAAAATACTTTGCATTTTGTATTACATAATCTTGGCAGAATAAGTAACAAGGATGACAGCATCCATAAATAGCGAAGCTCAAAATTATAAATGAATACCGGGAAAAAAATTACCATAGAGCAGTGTCATACAATAAGCATTAAACTTCATAAAATAGGGAAATCACAAAGCCTTTCAAATCACGCAACCTTTAAATCATGAATACTTAAAAATCTCGGAATCGATCTAGCACTGCAATTATTGGACAAATCTTAAAGAAACTTTCCCCCATAGCTTTACGGACTGACTTACTGACTGACTGACGGATAGACAAAGTAGATTATAGAGTAGCCTAGCTACTAACGGATATGAGTCTTTAGAGTTAAGAGGTTGCGAGATTATGCAAAGGAATAAGTCAAAGTAATCAATTTTGCTAAAGAAAGGTAAAATTAAAATTTTGCTTGTACATGCACTTTTCAACTGTTATTTTTTTTCCGTCCTAAGAATTATAACTTTATTAAAAACTATCGGCTACGCCCTTAACATATAACCCAGCAAAACTTTTTAAAAAAAAGGTAGCATGCTACGTTGTTCAATATCTCGAATGGTAGCTTATGAATTACTACCTAATTTTTTGGCGATAAACGTTGGAAAATTGTCCTTTGAAGCAAAAGGTAGCATGCGAGTTCGCCGTCGATATCGTAGCAGAGTATGGGGCAAAGTAGCACAATAGTAGCATAAATTGAAGTAATGCTGCTCTTTATTCGGTTCTTTCTAAAGTATAAAATCCTCTTTTTTTTCACTTCTTCTATTTTTATCCTCTCTCTCTCTTTTTTAATTTATGCTACAAGTGTGCTACTTCGCCCCATACTCTATTACGATATCGCTGGCGAACTCGCATGCTACCTTTTGCTTGAGAGGAGAGGACAATTTTCCAACGTTTATCGCCAAAAAATTAAGTAATTCATGGCAAAGGGGATTGGAGGTAGCATGAGACTCAGTACATATATTGCACGAGCTTTATGGCGAAATATCTTGCTGGGTATAAGAACTCTAATTCGTAAGGGCAGGCATGGGCTAGAAAATAGCATAAAACCATCCCCAGACTTGGATTTGAAAATAAAAAGCCCTAACCCAAATCACAGAACCTATGTAGGAAATACCTATAGATGTACAATAAATTGTATACATTATAACTTTTAATAGATATGGTAAATTATTCTTAGTTTCATTTTCAATTTATCACCAAACCTTGGTAAAATAAAAAGGAATTGGCAGATGAAATTATTATGGAAAATCCGCAAAACTAACATGTCTACATAACATAAAATAACAGGTAAGTTTTGTTAAGGTATATATATTTGCAGAACTGATCTCTATTAATAGCACTCTCTAAAACTGGTTTATAAAATTTTGGGAAACTTCACAGTGTTTTTAATTATGTTATTCTTAATTTTCATCGCATTTTATCCAATTCTAAAAGTGTGTGTTGAAATTTATAAGCTGCTTGTCCTATAGGGCAAGGATCTAAAGGGATATTTGCTGAAAGACCTTGAAATCCAGATTAATCCAGAAAATATGGAGGAAATTGTAAAGGGAGAGTTAATACAATACAGAAAACTATAAAATAAGAAGAAAGTTCCAAGAAAAAAGCATTCATTTGAAAATTATATTACCAGCACATCAGACTGACATAACCATTCTGTAATTAATAACTAGAAAAATCTCCCTGGAACCCATTCAACCCATAGCCCCATAACCCAAAATTTAATTGGATTCTTAGATTGTTTATTAAACAAATATCACAATAAAGTACATTCCCAATAATGATATCAAAAATTACACCATCTGTAGATTAAAATAATAGGTTGAATGTTAGGACACTCAACTTGATGAATCAACGATTCAAAATTGATAAAAGTCCCCAAAGTTGTGAATACAACGAATAAAAAATTGTTTATAAAATTTTCGGGACTTAGAGTAATATAAAGCTCTATTTCCTCTCCCAGTTTAAAGAGAAAAAAGAGGCTATTATATATAGATTGCATAATATTGCTTTTTTCACATTTATTACTTATAAGTAATTGAATATATTTTTTTAATTAAGAAGTTTCTTCGCTAATTAAATTATTGAAATATTAAAATAAAACCAATGCAACAATAATTTATTTAAATTAACAAAAAAAAACAATGTTCTAAAAATCAACAAATAATTCAGTTTTTTATAATTTTGTTTCATATAAAACAAACCTTTGGAAGCTATTTATCACATCGTATTATGAACAGCTTTCCGCGCAGATGGAAATCAGCTCTGACAGCCCAAGATGCATAAGGCATGGGCTAACAAAACTAGTTTCAATAATATGATTGTACTTTATATTTGTAGAAAACTTGAAAAAATACAATATGATACATGATTTTTCAATATGGCTTTAGAACCGGGTTCTTATCAAGCAGATATTAATCGGTTTTGAAGCCATACTGGAAATATAGTTCCAAGCTGATTTGAATACTAAAAGCCAATAAACAATGTTGAAAGCAAATCATCCACAAACGGAAATACTAGTGGGTATACAGTGGACACTCAATGACAGTGTGGCTGAAAAAAAAACAATTATTTGTTATTTTCTGAATGGCTATATTACATAGACCATTTACTCAATAACACACTTGGTCCAACAGTCTGTCTGTAATGCTCTAGAGTACCTTAAACTTCTTCATTGTTCATTGGTATATTGGTACTGCTCTATAATAATTTAATCCATATCGGACATGTATACATACTTTGAGTCACCT
Source organism: Acartia tonsa (assembly GCA_900241095.1). NCBI lineage: Eukaryota > Metazoa > Arthropoda > Copepoda > Calanoida > Acartiidae > Acartia > Acartia tonsa. Next base: position 3,428 of record LS045298.1, read on the forward strand.
GGTCAACTTCTTATGTCCATCAGTCTATCTGCCCACTTTTATCCTGTTATCTTTTTCAATTACATACTATAGTAATGCTTTGTTTCCTCTTTTCAGTGTTGTACCTTACCTCGGGATTCTCCTTGATTTTTAAGTAATCATCTAGAGATTCCAGATCATCATCCACTTATAATGGGATGCGATACTCTAACACCCAAGGATATTATGTTAAGTAACACCTAACAGACAGCCAACCCTTTGATTCCATGACCTTTGTCTGAGAAGTCCTACCTGTTCATGGTATTGATTTGTGCCTGTTTATAGGCCAAGGCACCCCCCCCCCTTTAACTATTTATATCGCACACCGTACATATCAGCAGTAGGAACCATTTTTAATGTCTTTAGTTATGATGTTGTGGTAAGCCGAGATTTGAACCTATCACCTCCCCAAGGACAAGCAGATGCGCTATGTGTTGAGCCACTGTCACAGGTATCTTTTCAGTGTTACTGTGTAGTTGCAAACACTTGTGATATACGCACCTGTATAGGAGGTTGTTGTAGTGACAGCTGTGGCAGTAATAGTTGAGGTTGATGTTAGCAACAGGAAGAGTCTGGCATCTCTGTGGTTGGACTTCTCATCATTACTGGATGTGATATCTTCAGCCCTAAATACAGTAATATCATCAATGTGGTATTTAAAAAGCCAAAAATCATTATAGTTAGAATTGGAACAATGATTATAATGCCTTAGCCTTCTATATTAGTAACTAACTAATACATAATTCATCATGCCAGGTTTGAAATTGCCAGGAAACTTAAACATAATTATCCTTCCATTATGGATGTATTTACTGACCATAACTATAGAAAAACTTAACTTTTAAATGTTTCAGAAAGACATACAGACGACCATTTAGAATTATAGAGTAGCTAATATCTACATTAGAATGTCCCAAAATAGATATTAAACATAAGGGCTAATGCCTACTGAGTGTTTCAAAAGTAGAGAGATTACTCAAGAGAAATAATGTCTGATTCCACCAATAAGAGAATCCTTAAAGAATGTTCAAGAGATGTCATTGGTTGAAATTGTGTACACATTTTATTACGAATGCATGTTTTTTTTCATTTCATACATTGATCGAAGTAAACAGTATAATTTCTTAGTACAAAGCTTTGCTGAATCAGACTTAATTGCCTAAAAATTTTGTCGTAAATATGAAAGCTTCAAACAGAGGTGGATTCTTAGAAAAAAAGTTAGAGTCGCTACTCGCTGGTGAGGCAAAATTATTTTTGTGAAAAATCCTCCAAAATCGCATAAAAAATCTATAAAAATTAAATAAAATCATAAAAGGGTTATTAACATATGATTTTGTTTAATTTTTGTAGATTTTTAATAGGCTTTTAGATGATTTTTCACAAAAATAATTTTGCCTTACTATCAAGTAGTGAGTCTATTATTTCAAGAATCCACCTCAGCTTGAGTCGAAAGTAAACAATACTTTCGTCTGCTATAAATATTCCTTTTAAGATATGACGAAAAGTAGGGTCTGATGCGTAATCTAGATATAGTATGTCTATTGTTTCAAAGCACTAAATACTTGAATTAATCCATAAATAATTTTCTATATGGACAAAAATCGAAATTATTGCCAATTTAAAAACTTGCCTTACAACTTGACTTGGAAAAACGGCGTCGTCCACAATTTGTTCAGTCATCCTTTTCTTTCTTTTGCAGGCGCTGATTGTTCCACCGGATGTAAAACATAGTGATGTTGTCATCAAGGTTGATGTTGTTGTGCTGGTCGAGGTTGAGGAGCTGATAGTGGCAAAGAACAACCTTCCATTTCTTTAAAAAGATGAAACAATGGATTTAGAATATACAGCGATATAATTTAATTTAGCTTGCTAACATGGAACTTTTCTATTGGTCAGTTTCTTCGTCCAATAGGAGGGGTGGTGATGCAGTACAGGAGGAGAAAGGGAAGATTTTTTAGTTTAGCCCGCCGCGTGTTTCACTTTAGTAGAAAAAATTTAAATCTGGTGTAAGATCCATGTACAAATATTTCATTTGATAAATGTAATCCTTTTAGAAATATAGAAAAAGATAGGGAATTTGTATTGTATGACGTCATTTTTTATTAGGCAGTATAAGTTGCTTAAATACAGGGGGATTGAAGGGGAAGTTAAGAGAAGTAAAATGATGTGGAATTATATTAAATCTGCACTTCTAATTTAAATTTACAGAACGAAACAGACAGACACTTATAGTGTAGTTTTGCTTCTTAAAAATTAAAGGAAGTCTGCAAGAATTACACCACTCTAACTACGGAAAGACTGCCACAAGTAGACCCAATACCCAAAATTTGTAGCCTGTAGCTTTGATAACCAAAAAGTTTTAGGCATTTTAAAATGACATTTTAGTTATATGAAAATTATTTCTTGCAGGCTTCCTTTAAACTTATAGGTACCGTTGAGCCTGACCATGGGGACATACAATCAACAAGAGTAATATCAGGGATAGGATCTTCATTTTAAAAATCTAGAATAGTTATTTATAGCATCGTATTTTAAACAGCTTTCCGCGGATATAAAAATGTACAATTACAAGATTAAAACCAATCTTATTAACCCTGAGATGCTGTAGGTATGGGCTTACAAAACTGGTTTTAATATTATGATTGCACATTTGTATATTTGTAGAAAACTGGATGTAATATGATACAATACATGATTTTTCAGTATGTCTCAGAACCACTAATCCACCGGATATTAATCTGCTTTGAAGCTATACTGGAAAAATATTTTTCATCCCTCAATAATAGGAGATAATGTTAGAAATTCCATACTTACATTAGTAGACGGAAAATTTTATGATATCCTTAGACATCAATTTTTTTGATTTGGAATTAAAATTAAAGCGCTGTCTCTCTATGATTGTTTATGTCCATTTGTCCGTCTTACAATGTTTTTGTTGGTAAATTTGGGGCTCGGCAGCCGCGCATTAGCCACTTGTAAGCCCCAGGAAAATAAATCTTTTATAATTTTAAAAATAAGCTGGAATTCTAAACCAGAATCACAGCTTAACCCAGCGAAACTTCAAAAAAAGGTAGCATGCTACGTTGTTCGATATCTCAAATGGTAGCTTATGAATTACCACCTAGTTTTTTGGCGATAAATGTTGGAAAATCGGCCTTTCATGCAGAAGGTAGTATGCGAGTCGCTATCGATATCGTAACAGAGTATGGGGCGAAGTAGCACAATAGTAGAATAAATTAAAGTAATGCTGCTCTCTATTCGGTTCTTTCTAAAGTATAAAATCCTCTCGGCTCTTAATCTCACACTTCTATTTTTATCCCCTCTCTCTCTCTCTCTCTCTCTCTCTCTTTTAATTTATGCTACTATTGTGCTACTTCGCCCCATACTCTGCTACGATATCGATGGCGAACTCGCATGCTACTTTTTGCTTGAGAGGACGATTTTCCAACGTTTATCGCCAAAAAATTAGGTGGTAATTCATAAGCTACCATTTGAGATATCGAACAACGTAGCATGCTACCCTTTTTTTAAAAGTTTCGCTGGGTACCACCCTTTCAGTTAAGAAATGAAATTAACTTTAAACGCAAAATAAGTAAATGTATTACATGTATTAACATTTTTAAAGATAATTTTGTGATATTTCGTTTCGTTTCTTTTATGATTTTTTATATAATGCCAAAAAATCAAATAAATTTTTAATGAACGAAAAAAGAGATTATTTTATATTACATAATAGTACATTTATTCATTTAATTTTTAATCTTTATTTATAATCTGTATTGACAATACGTAAATAAGGCAATTATCATTATATTTTTAATCAAAACATTTGATAATGCAAAGTATAATTGAAAATTCATTTTTTGTTACATACGACTATAAACCACTTTGTATGTCCGTTTGTCCTTTAAAGCTAAAAGGAAAAGGTGTTTACTTAAATTTATGTAAAGGTAACAATGTTTCCCTAAGACCATTTTAATATCGTATTTTTTATTCTCACTTAGGTTAGGATGAGTATGGGATAAAAGAGCCCTGTATGGATTAGGCCACTCAGGGTCAGAGTCACCTCTGCTATGGCAAGACCATTTAACAATAAACATCTACTCTTCAATTAGCTGTGTCCGTCATTCTAAGTCACTATTGCTTGCTATTGCTTTGTTTTAATAAGTATTCATGTTAAAATGAAACAGCGTATAGTGTCCAATGAAAAATGTTAAGCAGATATTTAAAAAAAAAGTTATTTAAAAATCAATAATAAAAGGGGCCGTACATTCTATTTATTACATTTATAAAAAGAAATACATAAAAAATAAAATTGAACAATGAATGTGTGTATTTTGTAATCCTTTGTTTTGAATATTATATAGAAACATAATAACAAAATTGGGTGTTTTATCTACCCACGAAATTCCATGTTATGAACAATTATCAAGATACATTCATACAGGTTTGAAAATTTCAAATCAAACAAACAATTTTGTAAATGGTATTTTAAGTTTTAATTTTCATTTGTTTTCATATCATGTCAAAGTTTAACATAGGCAATTTTAATAAAAAAAAAAGTATCGTTTGTTCTCAAATGTTGAACCAAGGACTGCATCTTTAATTTCTGTTGAGAAGGCTGCACTGAAAAGTAAAATAATGTGATAAAACATTTGCGTACATTTTACTAGATATATGATATACAAAAATAAAATAATCTTACCTCCATTATGATGTACTGAAACTAATCCTATGCAAATTTAACTCCAAAATGTTAATTTGGTTCACTTGGTTTTGATTTATATAAAAGCTACTGGAAGCAAAATAGAGAAATCTACCAAACAATGTTTTAAACAAGATCTAAAACCAGACTAACTCTTTCTCAAATTCGAGGGAATTATTATGTGAAGTTGATTTAAAGAATTTAGCTACGTCCGTCATCAAATGCTTTCTTTAAGTCCAAAGAACATTAATTGATAACATGATCATATTCTTTCAATCTACTTCAAGTTCTGTCCCCAATCATAATAAAAACTAACAATTTTTAAGGTGAGGCTATTGGTGCAGTTTAGAATAAATCCAAATACAATAATAAATAACTATAACAAGGACAAAACTGTGCAAACAAGCGAAGAAAAGATTAATATTCAAGAGAAGCACCAAACAAACAGAAAAGGCAAAAACGGACAGAAAAAAATGAATGATATGATTTCAAAGAATAACCCCATTTTTTAAAATCAAAAATTGAAGGTCGAGTAAAAAGAAAACTGATTTTATTTATTTCAATTTAATCAAATAAATTATTGTCAAAATTCAAAAAGTAAATCTAAGAAATAATATCTTGGTGATAAGCGGACTTAAGTGTGTTATAAAGTATCCTTGCCTTTAATTTATAAGGCTATTTAGAAATTTAGCTAAATATGTATTTATTAGATAATGAGTAAATTAAATTTTATATAACTGAACTCCATGCTTTTAAAACATTTTTATTTTAATTGATTTATTTATAAACTACAAGTGTTTCATAGTGTTTAATTTTTTGATCAAAAGTGTTAATAAATTTTTAATAAAAATATTATTTTTTTTTATGTGTGAAGCAGCAAGCATTTAAATGTTAAAGTAGATATATCTTAGGTAAAGGGAGGGTCATTATTGTAGTAATCTCGTTATTCAAGGTATCATTCAGGGCTCGGCAGCCGCGCGTCAGCCGGCTGTAAGTCTAAAAGAAATCAACATTTTAAAAATTAAAAATTAAGCTGGAAGTGTAAACCTAATCAAAATAGGACAATACCCTTTTTCAACAAATGATTTAAAGAATCCAAACGGGTTCAGATTTGAGGGTTATTCACGGCTGATCCGCGGCTGCCGAGACTAAAGGATCGACAGGACAAAAAGCTTCATTTATGGTATTAATATAAATCCATTAAATCCATGAGCGACAGCACTATCTCTCTCTTTTTTCTTTTTCTTCCTCTCTCTTTCTTTTTCCTTCTTTCTCTTTTTATAGAAAGTCCTTTTTAACTTGAAGATGATATCTTTTTAGTAATCAACCCTCCCTTGACAATTGATACTTTCTCTTTAGCATGAATAAATCTTATTAAAATAATCTGATATTGTATAAATATAGATTTGTGCACTGTTGCATAAAGAAAAGTGAATGAAAAATATTTATGATAAAAGTACATCTAATAAATATATCTACTTTATGTATGTGCATTTAAAAAGTTAAGTTGTTGAAAAAAATCCTTTCTCTATAAAAGATGATCAATGAATAATACTAGTGCTTGGCTGTTGCGCATCAACCGCAAATAAGCCTCAAATTTTAGTTTTTGATGTAATTATCATAAACTTTAAAATTGAAAACAAATGTAGGAGGAAGAAGATATATTATTGATATCTATTTTCAAAGAGAAGAACTATTTTCAAGAGAATTATCTAGGGACATAATCAACTCATAAAGATAAAATGTTTCAGTTTTTAATAAAAATGTTTTCTAAAGGTATTCTTTCAAAATAAAATGAAACTATTTTTGCAAAATTTGTTTATTTGTCCATCTCAATATTAAAATATTTTGACTAATCCTTTTTTAATATACAAAAATCTTTCCTAAATTTGTAATAAAATGTTTTTAAATTATGTTTTGTTGATTATGTCAAAAGATATTTTTTGTTCTCTATTGTTTAAAATACTATTGATTAATTATGTTCTACAGGACTAAACTATTTAAAGGTTAATAAAGAAGATTCTCTAAAAATTTGACCAAACTTAATTCTTTTATGTATTTTTAAAGCTGCAGCTGCTTTCAAACTGATAACCTTTAAGCAGGATTTAGTCTTTTTTATTTGTTGCGGCTTTAAAAAAGGCTACTATTCATTATTATAGTAATATTGAAGTTAATTAGCAACTTGAAAATATTACCGTTTTGAAATAATTTAAGATTATTCTTAGTCGCAATTTTTCTGCTAAATTTTATTAAAAATTATTATATTACAATTTTTTGGTCATAAAATTAGAGAATCTAGATAAGAAAATGAGTATAACAACAGGCAATGATAGAAAGAAAGAATATATGCATGTGTAATAGGTAATACAATTGTTGACATTGTTCTATTAAATCAAAACTATTTCGATATTATTGTTATTAATCTTATGATATATCTCTCCCTTTAATAATGCCTGTCCAGAGATGGGTTTTCATAAAGTTATTGATTGATTTAAGCGCAGATAACAGAAAGAAATGCCTCGTAGGATTTAAACAGAGTATACAACTATTTATTTAATTATTTCGCTTTTGTTGGTATGGCTTTTATAGAATATGCATCTTTTTATAGCTTTATTAGACATTATACAAATAGCTAAAATAATTATTTCAAAATTTTGAATTACTAAGTTGTATACTCTATTTAAATCCTACGAGGCATTTCTTCCTGTTGTCTGCGCTTAAATCAATCAATAGCTTTATGAAAACCCATCTCAGAGACGTAAGATGAGAAATAATATACTGTTAAAAAATCTTTACTAAAGAAATTAATTAAAAAAGGAATAACCAGTCAACTTAGATGATCTCTTTTTTATCATCTTAAAAGGAAATAATTTCTATTTTGTTTAAAAAATGCAAAATAATGAGAAAATGTCAACAATTTTCTTAATTAAATCTTATTAGCATTCCATAATATTTTTTTTTCATAAAGGAGTAACAAGTTTTTAAATTATCTATTTTTAGTGACAACATTTTAAAATAAGGGAGCTAAAAAGTAATTTTTAAAACAAAAAAACTTAGAATTCCTTTATTGCTTTTTAACAGAAGAAAATAAGTTCTTGAGAGTTATTCTTATATTCATTCGAAACAGATTAACATCCGGTGGATTAGAACCGGTTCTCATCCATACGAACAAAAACTATGTTTAGCATCGTATTATATCCAATTTTTTACGAAAATAAAAATGTACAATCATAAGATTAAAACAAGTTTTTAAGCCCTTGTCTAAAACTGCCCAGACTAAAAAATGATTTTAATCTTATGATTGTACAATTTATATTCGCAGAAAGCTGTTTATAATACGATGCGAGAAATAACTATTATAATTTTAAAAAAAGGCTATTAAAGAAACTTAGTAAAGGACAGTGGTTAGGCCCTTTTGCAGCCAACTTCTCATTCAAAAACTTATTTTCTTTTGTTGAATTGTTGTGTCGTTAAATATAATGACTTCACAAACTAATTAAAAGGAAAGAAAATGCGCAAACTGCTCAAACTAATTAAAGGGGAAAGAGTTAGCGCAAAGGTTATTAGGAGAAGTGTTAATAAAAGCCTTTCTATATGGTGTAAAAGCATTCGCGGCACTCACAACATTGTTCCCGATCTGCTGGAGTAGAGAGGGTGTGACAGAGTTGGTCCCGCCACTCCCGGGTGGCCCACCAGCCCCGGCGTAACAATTACTCCACGGCGGGGACGAGTTAGTACATTCCGCCATTCCGTGTACAGACTGCTTCCTAAACATTTTGAGATCACTGTTTCTCACACTGACTAGGCTCATGTCAAATTAGAAAAACAAAAATAATATCAATTTAAAGTATATTTATTGCATAGGTGATGTTATACTTTTGTGTGTCAAATAATAATTTATCTCCAAATGACTTTTCCCTGTGTGCCTGAGAAGAAAAAAATTTAAAATATTTGCTTTGCTTAAAATATTTAAGATACTAATAGTACCTGCCTCCCATCAAGCTTGACGACGACCCTGTCCTTCCCACCCGGCTACTTCGTCTGCTACTCAGCGGACTTGTGTATCCCAGCGAGCTCGGCACACTTCCTCCCAGCTAGATAGATGGATAGATGAAAATATAGATCAATAAGGATGACAACATCTATAAAAGCGAAGCTCTGAAATCAGACGGTGGGTAAACGAGCATTAACACTTATGGCATATAAGCAGAATATAAATTTATTCGTCTAAACAAACTTGTATCATATAATTTAAGTGTGAAGCAAAATTGTTTGAATACAGGATACAGTTTAATGACTTATGACATATTAAATTTTTAGGATTCATAATAGAGATGCTTCGCTTACTTAGAATACCTTGTTGTCCTAGGTAACAATATTTCAAAAGTGAATAGGATTAAACTGTGTAAAAATTTTTATCATAAAAGCTTGAAATGACTTTCTGGTAACGATCATAGAGATGCTTTCTAAATCATACCAAACTGTTACAGGAATCATCGTCAGGAAAATTATAACATGCCTAAATTACATATAAGAGCTATCCGTTATAGACTTACGGACATCCCCTAATAATAGAAAAGCTTCGCTTTAAAAAATGAATGTTTAGTTGGAAGCCCTAAGATGCAAGATGTACTTAGCAAATAAACAGGAATTAAAAATCCTTCATTCCAAAGAAAACATTATTTTTTACGAAATATTAAAATCTAATGCATATCACAAGAAAAACTGAATTAAAAAAGACAAACTTTTTGCAAAGAAAAGTAGTTAAAGTTAAAATACTGTCTTATGTAAATATAGTGTCATCTTTTTTATTCCTAAGTTGAGTAAAAAAAAGTAAAAAGTTGGGTAAATCCTTCTTCATTGATTTGGCCCATTATTCAAACATCTAACATACCCAGTCAATAAATGTGTAATTATTATGTCATTAGAATAAAAGTTAGGGTTGGCAATCCGGATCCGGAATCCGCCCAATTTTCGGCCAATTTTGGAATCCGAATCCTGAATCCGTTTTTTTTTAAATAGTGGATTCCGGATTCTTATTTGGTAGGCTAAAATTAGCGTCTTGAGTTTTTTCTTTCAAATCCTCCTCTTTGGAGGCAAAGATTTTTATCATTATATATAATATTTTTTAAAATCTGGTTCGATTCTTGGAAGTGAATTATAGAGAACACCAAGAACATTGATTTTTAGGACATATGTAGCACTTAATTTAAAAAAAATTAAAAATCCATTTAAAATATTGCTAGAATCCGGAATCCGCCAAAAATAAGAATCCGGAATCCGCCACTTTTTTTGACGGATTCTTTTAGAATCCGGAATCCGAATCCGGCCCAAAAATTTGACGGATTGCCATCACTAAAAAGTAAATTATGTTTTGTGTCGATATTATGTCAGCTGTGATCACTTATTATTAATAACATAATGTCCACATAAACCTATTATGATGCGTGGATGCAAAAATTAATATTTTTTTTCATGATTTCTACATTATATTTAAAGTTTCTAAAGAAAACAGTAACTTTCAAATAAATGGAAAATTGAAAAAAAAAGTTTTTACGTGGAACATTTAATCTTTATTTTCTCCAGAGCTCTATAACATTTTACACAAAGAGGATAAATCTTCATTTTACTTTAAAGATAAATTCTCAAAAGTAATTTTCTTCTCTCACACCTTCAATATATCTTTTTTTCATATCTGATATACTAAAGCTAAATGACTGTGCCTATGTTAATATGTCCTATCTATTACAAAAATTTGCTTATTACTCTACTTAGAAATTAATATTGATCTTGGACATGTTTAAGGCTATTTGGACGGAGGGTAGGTTAAGAGTTATTGCACCAAAAGAATATAAAATATTTGTTTACCAGACATCCCCTTTCTCTTTTATATACCAATCTATTTGTTAATATGTAACTAACATTCTATATAGATGACAATCTATCTATCTAAATGTTACCGATGACGTAACAGTTGTCGAGTGAACAAGAAGATTTGATGAGCTGCGCCGCCTCTGTGTCACACTGCTATGCCGTCTGTAAGAAAACATGTTTAAAAACTATAGTATGTCAGAACATCCCGGTTATTGATTTTAATGTGGATTTTTTTACATATACAACGTGAATTAAGAAAACCCTGATGGCACTGAAGATTTACCTGTTAGGTAGCCCCCACAGGGAATCTCTTGGGGAACTTCCAGGTGTTGATACTTATTCTTATTCACCTGTTGATGATCCTCACATGAGATCCAGGGATATTTCCATGTAAAGAATAAGATCCTAATGATACAGAAGATTTACCTGTTAGGTAGCCCCACAGGGGATCCTGGGGCACTTCCTGGTGATGATACAGAAGAAAGGGGAGATCTATTTCCTATAGTTATTGTATTCTCACTCCAGCGTCTACAAAATAAAATCATATTTAATGTAAATGGGAAATGTAAAAACAAAGAAAATTATCAGGGCTTGGCAGCCGCGTGTAAGCCTCAGTGATATCGTCATATTATAACTTTAGAATTCACCTGGATGTCTATTGTCTAAACCTTTACTTAAACAGACAAGTGGCTTTAAATTTGATGCTTATGAGCGACTGAGGCGTGGCTGCCGAGCCCTTAAAGTATACAGACCTAACTTACAATAGATATTAGTTGATTTTTTAATTGGAATCTATTTCTTTATGGAAAATATTCTACCTCTAAAATGATTTTGTACAAATTGTTTTTTTTGTGGAAAATTTTTAGAAAAAAAGATAAAGTTTTACTTCAAATATTTCAATAGAATTTATTTCTTTTGTTTAGAAACAATTGATTTTTTTTGTCTGTTCATTATTAAAAGAAAGTTGAGTTAATCAAAATTTATTAGTTGAATAGGATCATCATTTTTAAATTTGAATTTTTAAAGATTTATTGTTTTATGAAAAAAAGAAGATAGTTAAGATATTTTTTCACTGGAAAACATTTTAAACGTTTATTAGATAGTTTCACCAATAAATGTATAATGTATTGTATAATCCAGACAACTATCTGCCTTAAATGGTGGATACCCTTTTCGTCTGCTAGAAAATTGCCAGGGATAGAAAATTGCTGCCTGTTCTTTTGTAGGCTGTGTTTATATTTTCGAAGTTATAAGCTGATTTCCCAAATACAAAATAGGGACAGAGTATGGACGGACGTACAGACCCTTATTATAGAAATGCTTCTCTTTTGAAGTGAATCTCTATTTTGATAATTGGTGAACCTACAGTTAATTGTATAATATGACTTACCTGTTTCCAAACAGTGCCGATACTCTGAGATAATTACTATTTTCAGGGGAGCTCTCCCCACTTGATGTATTCGAGGTTATTGCTGACAAACGGTGCAGTGGTCCCGCGTGGTTTAACATGGTCCCCTACAGAAAAAAGTTATAGATAAACTCAGTGAGGGATGAGACCCTTGGCTTTATTTTACAGTAGTCTCCAAAGTTTTATAATTTTTTTCTTCTTCTTTGGATTAACAACATTCGGGACTTTTATTAAATTTTCATATTTTGATTCATTAAGTTGAGTGTCTAAACGTTTCAACTACTAATTGTAATCTACAGAAGGGATAATTTTGTGTATCATAATTAGGGATTTACATCAATTTATATGCCCTTGTATTATCCCTTCAGATGACAAAGCCCAAATTGTGTTAAAGTTGTGTCAAAAATGATCCATGTGACGTAATAAAATAGGGAGATGAGAGGAGAAGTGGGAAAGCAATCCCCTAAATAAGAGATGGATAATCCCTCATTTTTATTACGTCACATGGATCATTTTTGACACAATTTTAACACAATTTGGGCTTTGTCCTCAGGAATGGGACTAGGGATCTAAAATTCATTCTTTTTGTTGTATTGGTCATAGGGTACTAGAGCCATTGCAACTTTTCTTATTTTAGCTTATTATCAAAACTTTGGGTAGTAGCTTATCGAATGCAGCTTAATTTGTAATATTCCTAGCAGACCAAGCACACTGAAAATAAAAAAAAGAGACGATTATGTTTATAATAAACAAAATTATTTAGGATCATTCTAAATCCTTTAACAGACAGAAACTTTGTTGTGATAATTCTGTAATAAATCTGAAAGAAAATGTTTCGAATGAATATTTTTTGAAGGAAAAACGTTTAGAAATACTAAATCTGTTTCATTATTTGTGAGCAATACCTTGTAGAAATTAATTAGTATAGGGTTAATGAGGATGTACTCTTAGTTTGTTTTAAAGGGGGAGTGGAGCTTCCTTAAGTTTATAGAGTTTATATGATTAGATATAAAACACAAAAGGAGTCAGAATTGATATAAAAGGAAAGGCAAATTGCCTCAAATTACCTAGTTGATCACATAAACCCCCTGAAAAATAAGGGGGGTAAGTTTTTTCATTTGTTTGTTTATTATTTAGATTCTTCTTATTTTATCACATATAAGGGGGGATTGTTCAGTGCTTCACAGGTACTTTGAGGGAATGCACCAAAGCAAAATTAATTGTATGTTTATTTTACTTTCAATAGATTTGCTTTTAATTTCTACATTGCTTGTGAACATAATTGTTCTTGTTTCAACTGTATAGACAAATATTCAATTATTTTTAACAATGCTACAAATTATTTGTTTTTCTGTAGAAATGAACAATACACTTGTGTTAATGAGAACAATTTAATTTGCTAGGATCTCAGCTTGACAGCTTCTCTATAGCTTGATGTACTCTGTATATTTTAGTCCATTCATCTTCAAAGGACATTCAAGTAAACAAAACTTATTTTTATTTTAACTTATTGTTAATTTAAAAAAAGGTTTTCATAATAAATTACTATGACTGGTATTTATGCCTGTTTTGTTTAACTTAGATGTCCTAGTTTTTTTTCATGAAGATTTTTAAAGTTACTGAAATAACCCAACATATACTTAAATAATCTATTTTTCTAATATTCGTTTCAAACAATTAAATAACACATTACAATGTTGCTTTTTTCATAATAATTTTAAAAAATGTGAAATGCACTAAAAAAAGTATAAAGGGGTTTATCTTTTAGGGTCGGAAGTAAGATTCTGAATGCAGACTTTTAATTTGGTTAGCCCAGTGCCAAATTTCCCCTAACACACAATTCAGCATTTTCAGGATTTTTTTCTGTTTGGATATAATTGCCTAAATATTAGAGTAAAACACTAGAGGGGGGAGGGGTTAAATAAATTTATTTCCCTATCCCAATGATCTTGTGCCAACTCTCAATTGGGTCTTTGAAAACCAACCAATGGTGTCGGAAATATTAACACAGCCAAGTAGCAAAAAACTATTTGCTAGCAGACGAAAAATGGAAAATGGGGTGAGGTAGTTATCTGAATATATACACTATATTATAGATCTGTTGCCTAAATCCTTTTTTGAAGGTTCATAAAATGATAATAGTTATTTCTCGCATCGTATTATAAACAGCTTTCCGCGGATATAGAAAGTACAATTATACGATCAAAACTAGTTTTTTTAGCCCCGAGATGCCGAAGACGGGCTAAAAAAAACTAGTTTTAATCTTATGATTGTACATTTTCATATTCGTAGAAAGCTGGATATTATACGATGCTAGACATAGTTTTTTCGTATGAATGAGAACCGGTTCCTATCCACCGGATTCGAATGAGTACGATAAAAATCCTTATATTGCACAGTGAAATAAACGACAATAAAATTGTTAAGTATACGTTTTTGACAAGGGCTAAAATGTACATTATATATGCGGCTACGGCTATTAGCGGTTATAAAACTTTAAAATTAATTAAATCTAGCAATACCTGCAAAATTACTTTAGCTGTAAAACTGGCCTTGTTCGGTGCTGAATAATTTTTTAGTAGCGAAGCTACTCTATAATTCATTTTGTCTGTCTAGTTGTCCGTCGGTCCGTAACGACATGTGGTAAAAGTGATTTATTTCGGCTAATTTTTCCGTTGGTCTGTAAGTTACGCTACAAAAATACATGTTAATCTTAATAAATTTATTCTTGATTTAAACATTTGCTCTTTAAATCACCTAGTCCGTACTTTAATCCATGATTTATTATTTGTTCTTCGCTACTTATGAATGTTGTCATCCTTGTTTTTTTTTCGCTCGCTACTTCTATGCTAAAACAATAGGCCATTTTAGCACAATAATAACATACTTATACAAGATATATTGGAAGGGGTTTTCGTGGCAGCTATTAGATATAGATGTTCAAATTAAAAAAAATAATATAAGGTTACATTTATAAAAAAAATAGCATAAAATCATCCCGGGATCTCTGCAAAGCTTCCCTAAAACGGAGAACTCAATAGGTTCAGTGGTTTTAATCAGCAAACAAAAAAAAACTTTATTTAATCACTGGTATTTATTCACTATTTATTGAATAAAAGTGGTAATAAATGACATAAAATCAACACATAAAATGGATGTGGATATTATGACAGGGGACATATTGTCCTTAGTTTAGGTTGCTATTTCCCCTGTCATTTATAGGTCAGTTGGTTCATTTTGTAGGAGGGGAGGGGATTGGGTAAAGGGGGGTGGGTGGAAAGGATTGTTTAGCCCACAACAAGTTTCAATTTATTAGAGTACATTATAATCTGGTGTAAGATCCAAGTAATAATGAATCCATTAACCTTTAAATCTATACCTCTATTTAGAATGCTATTCTAATCATAAAGGAAATATTATCAAATAATTTTTCAAAACTTATATCATCAT
>LS045305.1:0-11689 GCA_900241095.1 Acartia tonsa
CATGGACGAGGCGGTTCCCGCGTTTTTTGGCGGAAAACCGGTTTTTGTTCGGTCTACAATAGAGTAAGTTTTATTTTTTTTTGTTAGAAGCTCTGTTACTTTGATTTTGTAACCAAGTGGAAATCTTAAAATGTATATGCTACTAAAATGCTTAAAGAATTTAAAAATAATGTGTTACTGAGTTTTTAGACTATAGTTTCATATGAAACTCCCAACTTTATATCTGCATACTTTCATTTAAATAACAAACACAAGTAATTCAAACTAGGTAAATGGGAGCTGAAGTGTTATTATATTATGAAACAGCATCTTGTAATAAACTTGCCAGACTCAAGAGGTAGATAGACAATGGGGGACTATACTCTTAATTAAATAGTAAATTATAAACAGGCATCATTACCAGTTTTTAGGGATATTGTAAACGATAATAATTTTATATTGAGTTGTCATAAACTTTTCAGTAGTTTATCTCGCCAATATGACATTGATAAAGGTGTATTTGTAGACTTATTATTTACATAATTTTACCCATAATGTTTTTAAATTTGCCTATAATTGTTTAAAATATAATTTACTTCTTCAATACCTATAATCCGTGGTACTGACAGTTACCGTCACTTTACTACTTGAAATTAATTAGAATAACATAGTTTACCAGTGCTTTCAAATGGGGGATATGTTTTTTGAAAGTATCAAAAGTAAAACACTAAAGTTAACCCCTTGAAAGTGCTGCTATTTTAACTACCATTTTAATAAAATCGACAGCCAACTTAAACCATTACTATGTATTACATGTAACCGTAATGGTTGCAGGTCAACAGCGATTCATATTCTTTAGTTACAAATAATTTTTAGTTTAACATGTTCCCATCTTTGAAATATAAGTAATATATGTACAAACTTTAAGAAGCATACTTAGTCTCAATGTATATAAGTTGTAATGAACAACTTTATAATCGTAGAAGCTATATGTAAGGTTTATAGTAGTATTATATATAAACAATTTTGTAATTTGTCCATCAAGATCTCAAAAATTGCTAAATCAAAGCAAAAAATGATAAATGTTGAAGTTAAGCAAAATTCTTCAACACAAATATCTATATATTTATGTTGCCAATCCCTTCAAATTTGTTGCTTGTATTGCTTAGATTCGGATAAAGATTATAAAAGAAACATTAATTCATTAGAGGCAAATATTTCTATTCATTACAAGCTTGCATAGGGATTCATATAACAATTAGGTATAATCTGAAAAGCCTAACTTAAACATAAACGATACCAGCAATTTTAAAACATGCTTCACCTAAATGTGTTTTTTTTTAAAGTGAAATTATTGTCAATACTTATTCTGTTTTTAATATTAAAGGCGTATTTGTCCCATCGCACCGTCTGATCTGTAGAAGTTGGCTTTTATGAGTGGTGTCATCCTCGTTTCTTCAGATAATCTATCTCTGTTCTGATTGTATTGTTTAAGTAAATATGCTCAAAATTTTACCAATTCAATACATTTAAAATACACACACACACACACCAAGAAAACCAACACACACCCACACCAAGAAAACACACACCCACACATATACTTACTGCAGTTTTATGAAAACATTAGAAAATGTTTGAATTTCGTGTCAGGTGCCGTTGAGAAACGTGAGATTATATGATCCTAACTAATATCACACGACACTTAACCTATTACGTGTAGAGTTTTAGATATTTTCGTCTTCTTTAGATACCTCCACCTACTATCAAAATATTAGATTCATTCGTAAAAGCTTTAAAATTATTTTTTATTGTCAACACGGTCTATGACAAACGCAGGAGTCCCAAACGCAGGAGTGGAACTTAACCTAACCTAACCTATTTTGGACCTTGTTTCATGTTTTTTTTTATGCCTAACCACTGCACTGCGGAGGGCTTATTTGTACATTCATATCTTAACCTAACCTAATCTGTATAGAAATATTTAATTAGATTAATATTTTAACTCTCCTGCGTTTGTCCACTCTTGCGTTTGGGAAATGTTTTAAAAATCAAACTATTATAGAATAATTTTATAGCAAATTCACTTATTAAAATTCAGAGGCCTTAACAAGCATCAAGTACATTTATTTCACAGTACAAATCTAATCCCTTTACTAACAAGGACAGTTATATCCACTACAAGTAAAGATATATATAAGCTGATAAAAAATTAATTGTTTATTGTATTACAGAACTGTAAGCCTAAGCATCTGTATAAAGGAGTGTGTGTGTGTGTGTGTGTTTGTGTGTGTATACGGGAGGAAAAGGTTTTCTTGGATATGCATAGGGCTCTATTTGCCGGCCAATACGCGTTCATTTGTGTGGTGAGACTAACGTACATACTCTTACTTTAGAGTAGTTGCTGTACTAAAACTACTACCAAATCTGTTATGATTTGTTAAAAGCTACTTACAGATGCTGTCATTCTTATTTATGGAGAAAAGAAAAGAAGAAGAAAAAACTGTTTTTGCATTAACAATATTGTTTTCTATTGTGTATGTATTAAGAGATATGGGGATGAATAAAAACGCTATAAATAGTTTTACATCGCCTAAGAATTCTTTTTAATTTGGTTTTTAATCGCTGAATAGTGGCTTCACCCAAGCTTGTAGGGACTGCGTGTCAAACGTGTTCTCCACTCAAACCTAATTTAAAATAGAAAAGGGGTAGTTTATTACCTGGGACAATCACTAAAGTAGGTTACCTCCCCCTCCCAACCTCCCCGTTATACTAAAGAATAAAGCCTTTCCCGAAACTTATCTAGAACCCTTAGAAGTATGAAAACGCCGTCTTCTGTCCCCACCCCCAAAAAAAAATAATGCCATGAAATAAAATATTAATTTTATATCCTTTTTTCTCTGATATGTATATAGTATAAATGCACATAAATAATCAAATGAATATGTTTTATCCCCTTCACTGCTTTCCTTGCCCTCCCACTTGAATGGTAATACAAAAAAGAAAAAGAAAGAAAATATTATGTTGATTTTTCGGGTAAATTAATGTTTAAAGAAGTTAAATGCCTTTAAAATAATAAATATTTTATTTTTATTATTTCTAAAAGTCCATGTGAAATATGTACTATGTAGTATGTATTCATGTACTTTTGTTAGAGGGTTGCTTATAATTTTCATTAAATTACACCCTTTTAAAATTTCTGAATTGCTAAATCTAAAATGACTGTAATGCATTTAAAAAAACTTTGTGTAAGTTGTGATCATCCACAAAAACTAAAACAGCATAAAATTGAGACCCACTAACATTCATGTATATTCTGGTGTCTAATGTATGAAATGAATTGGATCCATTATCTCCGCCCTTTCCTTGTACTAGATAAATATACCAAAGAAAAAAAGGGGGGAATTCATGGATGGAGACTCATATCTTCAGAAAAAGAACTGTTTCACCAAAAATTGCCGTAGCTATGTTTCGTCGAGCTTTATTTTGCAACATGAATCCTAAGACACCCGTTCAACAAGAAAGAAAGCAAAAATCGACTCTTGCTGATTTTTTTTCAACAATCTGCAGCCGTCACAAAACGAAGATAATCTGCAGCTGTCACAAAACGAAGTGCTAGAAATTTACATGTGTGACGTCATAAAAATACGTCTTATAAGAAGAGACAAGAGAAGTGGGAAAGGAAACCCCTAAAAAAGATGGATAGAAGATGTATTTTTATGACCTCACACATGGCACTTTCCAGCGCTTCTCACAAAACTTTTAAATATCTCGCCCTTCATTTAATTTTTTTATTACCCAACTTTAAACAGTTCGATTTGAAATCCTCATGCATTATACAAAAACACCATACTTTTATTCTTCTGTTTATTCCTTAGAATACAAGATCCTACTTATGAAATTGCCTAAATAAATGTACATACTTATTATTTTTTATAACGTATAGAGAAGATAGATGAACATCAAAAAAAGGATTCCGAAAAAATTACAGAAAATTATATCCTTATAATTAAGAAACAGGATGTATGTTTGTATCCTTAGTATGTTTGTTTGTAAGGTTCTCGCTAAATGCTGTACCGATATATTTCTCCTTTAAAGGGTAGCTTCGCATAGGTCCTTGGAAGGTTAATAGCTATATTTGGGGAGGGTACCACAAACCGCCCAAGAGAAATATAAAAATAAAAAAAAATATAACTAGCCTCAGCTGGCGGCCGAATGAAAAAGTTGGCCAATGAACAGCAGTCAAGAAGCATTTGAACTGTATTATACATAAGTTTTGAATCTGTCAAAATTATTCCAATGTCGCACGATAATCAGACAATGACAAACATTTGGTGAAGAGTATCTGATCTTTTAAAAGCTCAAATATTGGTGAAAACTTTTATATTGGCATATCCTTTTCGGCCTAATTCATAAAAAGTTTAGACAAGCATAGCCTTGAAAATTATTTCTGACTGGTTAAATAGATAGATAACAAGAAGATATAGAAAGATAGATAGTTTCAACTGCAAAATTTGGATGCACATTAGGAGGGGTTTAAAGTCATTAGGTAAATATTAATCACACCTCAATATGTATTTATTAACATTTTCATGTATCTTATTTCACTGTTGTCAATATCTTTAGTCCCCGCTATCATTGCAATTACATATACATACACACAAACAAACATAGACACAAAAACAAACAAATTAACAGACATAAACAAACAAACATATTTTGCTCCAAACAAACACAAAATTATTTAACATTTTACTTTGATAAAATTAAATAGATTCTGAAATTAACCTGTTTATCATTACTCTTAATTTTATTATATTAAAGCTTTTTAGGCATTGCCTCACCTCCCTGAAAAGCAAACATGCTGCAACTAAAACTCTGCCTAATTTTAGAATTGTAAAATTTGCTAATTGCTGAAAAGTTTTCCAAATTTATCCACAAAAGTATCAGAATGGGATTGTTATAAAACCCCATTGATAGAGTGGCTGCGCTTATGGACTTCACTATAAGACAAAAGAGTCAATTTTGTGTTGTGTATTGTACTGGTCTGTAGAGTTGTTTGTGTGTGTTTGATAAATAAAACGGATTGTAAACAAGAAACTTCTGTATGTACTATTTTTTCCTTCACTTTCAAGCTTCAGAAAAAGCCATGAATTAATACAAAATTTATCCATGATTTTTTTTATATATTAGGTTTCTTTAATATCTATTCACATGTATATTAATTTAGCGCAACTTGAATTATGTAATGTCATTGTCTATTGTCCATATTAATACCTTATTTTTTTTGTTTTGAGCTTTAAATATAAAAATGAAAATTCTAAACTTAAAATACCACACAGTGCTGTTAAAAATTGATAAAATTCAGTCAATAAATTGTCGACAATCTTTAAATTTCAATAGAAATTTTATCAAACGAGTTTGAAATTGAGGCTGCTGTTAAGGGAACAATATGGCTTTAAATCACAAGCGGTAACCATCTTTAGAACTATTTTTAAATTCTTTATTGGGAAGTCAAGTATGTCATGTTAGAATTATTATATTCAAAGAATGTCTTCTAATTTTTTAATAAAAACATTATTTATACTTTTTGAAAAGCTTTTTCTACAATTATGATATCTACATTTGAAACTCAAGGACATTCAGGGCCATAACAAATTTAACAAATGATCATCATGAAACTTTTATTCAAACAATATGCAAATCTTTTAATAAATTTAGTAGTCAGAGTTACCCGTAAAAAATATATATTACCTCTTGCGGCAGCTTTACAAAATTTAGGTTAAAGAATTACAATATCAGGCAAATTATATTTTCTCCATAATTTGAGCCTTTGAGTCAAATTTTGGATAAAATTACTAAATTTGTATTAACTTCAATGATAGAGACAAAAGTTATTATAAGAAATTTATTATATTAGTTTAAATAAAAATTACCTTATCCCTTTAAAAAAGTTTTTAGTCTATGTACTGTCATTTAACCTAACTAAGTTAAAATAGGTATTACAAGTAAGTTTTAAACTGAAGGTAGTCGATGATTACCTCGTCAATTACCTCATACGGGCAGAGATGCTGTCTATGACAATCAAACGCCATGGTCCAACATCCAAGGATAACCAAGGGGAGCCAAATGTCTCCTTTTCTGTCCAAACACCCGGGGTATTAGGTTAATTAACACCCATCATACAACCAACCCTTTGATTGCACAACCTTTGTATGAGAAGTCCTAACTGTGCATGGTAATTAGTTGTGCCTGTTTTGGGCCAAGGCACTCTAACTATTCATGTCGCGCAACTGACATAGTAGCAGTAGGAACCATTTTTAACGTCTTTAGTCATGTCCCGGTGTTTCAACAACCAATGTTACCCTAGAAGATCTTATTTTCGTCTGTGTAACCTGAATCTTGAATGTAAAACTTGTTTTTAATATCAATTGTCCGCTTTCTTGATTAAGTTTTAATATGAAATTTAGGTCATATTATCATATGTTAACTTTAAAATAAGCTCAAATTGACATCTTAGGCAACACTAAAATGTAGAAGTGCTAAACTCCTATCTCATGTAGGAAACATTTGGATAACAGTAGTTTATCTTAAATGAACCTATCCTGTTTAATCAGGGAGTGAGGGGACATTGCACTATAAATTACACTGGTACTCTAAGTTTTATGAAGACGTTATCTCATTGGCTAGCTTTAAACTTTAAAGACTTTAGTTGTTAAACTTATCCACCAATAATTTTAATCTACGTAAGATGGTAATTTTTTTATTATCGTACATCAATTTATTGTTGTTGTCTTATCCTTTAAATCACGGGTTAACGTATTGTAACTCTGAATATAACAGGAACAATTAATTTTTCTCCATTGGCTTATCCCTAAATCCAATTATTTCTGCATAGAACAGAACCAATTATTGTAAGAAAATTAAAGCTCAGAGTATTGTCGCAGTGTTAGATTTGTGTCTTTTTGTATGTGTGTTTTTTTTGTGTGTGTGAGAATATGCGAGTGTGAGTGTGTGTTGTGTGGCTGTTTTTCTGTGTTTGTTTGTGTGTGTATAAATATCTTATTAATCGAACAAATGGAGAATGCCTATGTAATGTTCAAGGACCTTTTTTTGTTTTAAAAAGACATTTAAAGACTTCGCAACCTCCCAGTCCCGCCTATTTGCTTATTTTTCTCTGGTCCAATGGAGTACTTCCTGAAAATCGTAGAACGATCTGCTCTGTCTTAACTGGATTTTGCTTACACGTCTAATTTTGCATCCCTGATACTTTAATTGCAAAATTTTAATTTAAAGGTCTTTAAAAAGAAATAATCCTAATTATAGACTATGGCATTTTATATAATTACTTATCAAAGATTTTACTAGGTATATAAGCTGATTCAATTTCGTTTTTTCAGGAAGCCTGGTTTGTTCCGTGAGATAGTAATAGATCCCGGTGTAAAGACCGGTGACACAGACCTCTATGACGTCATATTCATCGGTACAGACCGCGGACAAGTGCTGAAAATGGCCAAGGCCCTGAATCAATCTAAAGAGCTGCAGGATCCGCATGTTATCGAGGAGCTACAAGTTGTTCCGCTTGGGGAACCTATTCTAGGCATGGAATAGTTAACTCTATAGATTGATTATTTAATGATTTAAATTTCTTTTTTAATAACAATTAAAGCATGTTTGTTTTTTAAGGGTGTAAGTTGATTTTATAATATTTACTGCAAAAAGAATATTGTAAATTTCACCTCGATTACATAAATTTTTATTATTTCTAATATTTTAATTATCCCAATTTGCTATATCCTTCTATATAGGTATGTCTTATAAAAGTATAAATGTTCAAACTAATAAACCAAGTTAAATTCTAATACTTACTATTCTATTATTTACCAGGACTAAAATTAGTTGAAGGGCAGCTAATTGTGACAACCGGCGACGAGCTGCTGCAGCTGCCACTACACCGCTGCTCCGTAGCCGTCAGCTGTTCCACCTGTGTCGGGCTGCGAGATCCATATTGCGGCTGGAACATTCTGTCAAGCCGTTGTGAGGCCAACAGCCAAGTTAAGGTTCTATATGCATCTGAATTTCTGCAAAATATAACACATGGAAAGCATAGACAATGTGGTGACAACGAACCAAACGTGTTAATCGAACAATTTACCCATGATGTCAAAAACAGTGGCGCTAGTATCAATAGAGGTCTTGATGCTTTAGACCAAGACAGCGCTGCGCGCCGTAACGGCGGAGTTGGTGGAGGTCTCAGTGGGGATGTTGATGAAATGCTGTTGGAGGGAAGGTATACGACAGAACAGTTGTCGATGGCTGTTGCGACTAGCTGTGTTAGTGCCCTTATCATTGGATTTATTTTTGGCTTCCTTTTGTCCAGGTTGGTTTTATTATTTCCAAACATCATTTTGTGGTTGTGTCAGATGTTGGGTTCGAGTTCGGTCTAATCCGAGTCATAACTAGAGACGATGTATGTATTCTTTTTTACAATTATTAAAGGTAAAATTCATCGACATAAAAACAGAAGCAACACAAAATACCTCTGGGTAAGGACTTTAAGAAAAGGACCAGACAATCAAAAAATCTTAAGGAAGATATAATGAACAGTTCCATAGGGCTGTAAGGGATTGCAACCACATATTGCACCCTAACCCATGTTGGGATTATACGTTGCATTATCCTAACAAACTTATCTTATTCTTATGAGCAGTGCAATTCTACGTTTAACTTCCAAATCATTTAGATTTTAGTAACGGATTTTTAAACATTGTAATCAATATTATTAGAAATGAAAGTTTATTTTTCAATTTTCGTTTAGGAAATGTGAATGTGGTGAAGACAATACTTATCATGTGCCTTATCTAAACAGGTAAATTATTTATGTTTCACCTTTCCCCTACTGATATATAAAAAAAAAACCGGTTATATGATTCAATAGATTGACAAACAGACAAACAACCAGACGGTCATCCTTGTCCTACCCTACAGCTGAACTTAAATGAAATAAATTAAAACAATAATATTTTTCATAATCTAAAAGTTGCACATTATTTTAGAATAAAAAATGTAATTTCCCGAAAATTATTAATTTTGCATCAAACTTTCCTGTCTCCTTTTTATTTCTTGGTGACACATACAGGGAACTAATTTATAGAATACTTTATATTTTATTGTAATTGAATGAAATATGAATCTACACCCAAAGTGGAGGGATCCCCACAACTAAATTAAGTCTTTTTTCATTAATTGTAATCATTACTTTTTTTTGGTGGGAGGGGGGTTAACTTATAATTCTGGACCCACATATCTATAGAAATTGTTAATTCACCAGACACCCTCCCTCTAAGAATATCAAGTTTTCATGAAAATGATATAATAATCGTTCCTGTAGTTTCCAATACCTTACAAAAGTTGCATACTGTCTTACAGTCATATACATACAGATTTAAATCCAACTATCCATGCATCAAATTATTTTCTGATGAAAGTTTATATTGAAGGAGGGTTAGTTAAAGCTAACAATATATTGCTGCCCAATGTTTGTCACCTTTTGATTCGCGGATATCCGATAATAGCCTTGCTATCCGATGGACACATACCATAAATTAATATTTTGTTAAATTTGTGACGAAGCCCAATCTGTCCTACTTTTGATTTCTGTGACGTCATAAAAATGAGAGAGATGAGAGGAGAAGTGGGAAAGAAAATCCCTAAAAAAGAGATGGAAAATCCCTCATTTTAAGACGTCACAGGTATCAAAAGTAAGACAGATTGGGCTACATCAAATTTATTTCTAAACTCGTTTGAACCTAATCAAAAACTTAATTTAAATGATAATTTTTTAATAAAGGGATAGGTCAAGAAAATAAATAATGTCAAAACGGTTTTACTTCGATAGTTATGATACTAGTAAATTTTTTTGGTTACAATCCTGCCATCCTATAACAACACTTTTGTGCAATAGGGGGGAGCACATAAAATAGCATAAAACCATTATCTTCCAAAAGCAAAATTAGACTCTTATGTAAATGTTTGTAGATTAACAAATGATAGTATTACTCAGTATTACATTACTGCTATATTATTTCCTTAAAAATTAAATATTTGTTGCAGAAAATTTGTAATTTTGCATGGTAACTTATTGTGAAAATTTTGGCTGAAATGCAAACAGTGCAGAATGTAAAATTCTTTGTCTGCTTCAAGGGGCATATTCATGGAGGTTAGGAAATGAGGCAAAACTTGCTGAGAATCAAAACTTTCTGTTCTTTACCTAAAGTGCCTATAGAGCCCTAAACCCCACCCACATATTTTGAAATATTTTTTTTTTTACATATGTCTAGCCCCTTTTAGTGGGCCTTTACCTGCGATGCCTTAACCCTGCTCGACTAGTCACTTTCAGGGAAACCTATAGACTATGGATAATTGTGTAGGTACATTTTATTTTTAAATAGATTCCTTCTGATTTCTCCAATTATAACTAACTTTCTAGCCAGTAGAAAAGAAAACCTTTGAATTCCACTTTTGTTTGACAATGAACTGGAAATTTTCTTAGAAACTGCAGACTTTGCCAGACTGTAGAACAGGGGGAGCAGACACAAATTTTAAAGAAAAAATTTATTAAATATTATGTTTAATCTTACTGTTATGGCATTATCATTGATTTGGCTATTTTTGAGCATTTGTAAGATCTTAAATTATAACAGAGACAATCCCTCCTCGCTTACAAATAGTAAAA
Organism: Acartia tonsa; assembly: GCA_900241095.1. Taxonomy (NCBI): domain Eukaryota; kingdom Metazoa; phylum Arthropoda; class Copepoda; order Calanoida; family Acartiidae; genus Acartia; species Acartia tonsa. Next base: position 10,715 of record LS045305.1, read on the forward strand.
ATAGATTTTGATGCAGTTACCGTTGCTATCCGTCAATGCAATACCTACGAAAATAATTGCTAACTAGCTTTGCTTTACGAACCATTTTTGTACATTCACATAAATTAAAACTACTTATACAACATTTAGGAGGCTTAATATTATGTTATAGCAAATCAAATTTTATTATGTTGATAGGAATATGTATTCTGATAAAATAATAATGTGACATAGGGATAAAATAATTAGGTGATTAGGAGCTTTTTTTAGCATCATGCACTATAACGACTTACAATTTTAACTTATAGATGCCTTGCCCGTAGACTCTTAGAACCTATTTTGTACAAGGCTTACTCCCATGTAAAAGAATTATTATGACCACAGACTTATGTTGATACAATAAAAGCAAAAGTGTATATAAAAGTAGCTAAAGGGTAATAAACCATGAAAGTAAAAACAAACCCTCCATTAAACATTTTGATCCCTGTAATCATATTCGATTTTCAGAATGTTAGTTTGTTTAGTTTTTATAAAAATAGTATCCTCTGTTCTTTACCGTCAAATTAATGGTGTCATTTGGTAGCTAATAAGACGGAAAATTGATCAAAACATCATATATAGACAGATTTGTTTATTATAGTCCAGGGATCTAAGGGGATAAGATAAAATTATCCCTTCTGTAGCGAAAAATTAGTGTTTGAAAAGATAAAAACATCTTAACCCCCTAAACTATCATGAACTCTAGAAATAATAACATTGCAAAAAAATGGGTTATAAGTTTCTAGTAGTAATAGCAAGTTATTGGTTATGACCGGTTTATTTTATATCGTATAGTCATATAAAACCATTAATTTTCTTTATTAGTTTTACTTGTTAATTGAAAGAATATGACCCTTTGAGGCTAATGGTTGAAGCCACAAGCACAAATATAACTGCAATTTCTAAAGTATATCCATCCATTTATCTTCTATATAAAAATATATTTATAATCAATTA
>LS045305.1:11789-33246 GCA_900241095.1 Acartia tonsa
CCCGCCGCCCCCCCCCGCCCGGCGCCCCCCCCCCGCGGAAGTTATAATCCTTGACCCACATATCTGTTTAAATTGTTAATTCACCAGACACCCTCCCTCTAAGAATATCAAGTTTTCATGAAAATTATATAATAATCGTTCCTGTAGTTTACAATACCTTACTAGAGTTACATAATGTCTTACAGTCATATACATACAGATTTAAATCCAACTATCCATGTATCAAAGTATTTTCTGATGATAGGTTATGTTGAAGGAGGGTTGGTTAAAGCTAACAATATATTGCTGCCCAATGTTTGTCACCCCTTATTCGCGGATATCCGATAATAGCCTTGCTATCCGATGGACACATACTATGAATTAATATTTTGTTAAATTTGTGACGAAGCCCAATCTGTCCTACTTCTAATTTCTGTGACGTCATAAAAATGAGAGAGATGAGAGGAGAAGTGGGAAAGGAAATCCCTAAAAAAATAGATGGATAATCCCTCATTTTTATAACGGCACAGGAATCAAAGGTAGGACAATTGGGCTACGTCAAATTTATTTCCAAACTCGTTGGAACCTAATAAAAAAAAATAATGTAAAAACGGTTTTACTTCGATAGTTATGATAATGGTAAATTTGTTTGGTTACAATCCTGCCATCCTATAACAACACTTTTGTGCAATAGGGGGGCGCACATAAAATAGCATAAAACTATCATCTTCTAAAATCAAAAGTAGACTCTTCTGTAAATGTTTGTAGATTAACAAATGATAGTATTACTCAGTATTACATTACTACTATATTATTTCCTTAGAAATAAAATATTTGTTGCAGAAAATTTGTAATTTTGCCTGGTAACTTATTGTGAAAATTTTGGCTGAAATGCAAACAGTGCAGAATGTAAAATTCTTTGTCTGCTTCAAGGGGCATATTCATGGAGGTTAGGAAATGAGGCAAAACTTGCTGAGAATCAAAACTTTCTGTTCTTTCCCTAAAGTGCCTATAGAGCCCTAAACCCTACCCACATATTTTGAAATAATTTTTTTTTACATATGTCTAGCCCCTTTCAGTGGGCCTTTACCTGAGATGCCTTAGCCCTGCTTGACTAGTCACTTTGAGGGAAACCAATAGACTTTCTAGTGTAAACCATGATGAATATGTTTAATAGTGTACATTTTATTGTTCAATAGATTCCTTCTGATTTCTCCAATTATAACTAACTTTCTAGCCAGTAAAAAAGAAAACCTTTGAATTCCACTTTTGTTTGACAATGAACTGGAAATTTTCTTAGAAACTGCAGACTTTGTCAGACTGTAGAACAGGGGGAGCAGACGCAAATTTTGAAGAAAAAATTTATTAGATATTATGTTTAATCTTACTGTCATGGCATTATCACTGATTTGGCTATTTTTGAGCATTTGTAAGATCTTAAATTTTAACAGAGACAATCCCTCCTTGCTTCACACTGTTTGAAACTCAAAGGAGGCTTCAGATTAGCCTAAAACTCGCCTATACATAGAAAATAGATTTTGATGCAGTTACAGTTGCTATCCGTCATTGCAATACCTACGAAAATAATTTCTAACTAGCTTTGCTTTACGAACCATTTTTGTACATTCACATAACCTGTTTTTACAAGTCTTACTCCCATGTAAAAGAATTATTATGACCACAGACTTATATTGATACAATAAAAGCAAAAGTGTAAATAAAAGTGGCTAAAGGGTAATCAACCCATTAAAGTAAAAATAAACCTTCCATTAAATATATTGATCCCTGTAATCATATTCGATTTTCATAATGTTAGTTTGTTTAGTTTTTATAAAAATAGTATTCTCTGTTCTTTCACGTCAAATTAATGGTGTCATTTGGTAGCTAATAAGACGGAAAATTGATCAAAATATCATATATAGACAGATGTGTTCAATATAAACAAAATATTATGAATCAGAAACGTGTGCACAGGTTTTGTCGGGGGAGGCGAAGAAAACATTCTTTACATCTTTCCCTCTAACCCCCTAAACTATCATGCACTTTAGTCATAATGCCATTGCAAAAAAATTGGGTTTCTAGTAGTATTTAGCCATGACCGCTTTATTTAATATCATATAGTCATATGAAACCATTGCAATTGTTAATTTAAAAATAGATTTAGTTGATAATTGTTAAAATAAACTCTCCCTAACAATAAATTTACTTGTCAATTGAAAGAATATGTCCCTTTGAGGCTATGATAGAAGCCACTAGCACAAATATAACTGCAATTTCTAAAGTATATCCATCCATTTATCTTCTATATAAAAATATATTTATAATCAATTAAAACTTTTTTCCTCGCTTTAAGAAATGTTGATAGCAGAAGTAGGAGAGAAGGACAGGAATATTGTAAAGTAAAGCATGAAGAAAAAAGTTAAATATACTACTGCTGTTTGTTGAGATTGAGAAGCATGAAAAAAAAATTATGCCGTAAAAGAGTTGTTTGTTTGATGTATATTACTAAAACCTAATACCTTTGGTTCAAAAAGCAAGTCCTTTCAGTTAAATCTAAAAACGCCCTATGGCCTTTGATTTATCATTTAACAATAATTCATGTATCATGGAATAAATAATTAATTATAGTTTCTGGTTTTTACTTTCATTGCATTTTTGAGTGTTATGAAAGTTTTTCGGTCATTTTTTTTTTACAATTGTTGTCCTCATTCTTTTGAATGCCAACTGCCAAGTTTGATTTACCTTGTATTTGTATTACCATTTCTGCATTAAGGGTATTCTGATAAAAATTTAGGAGCATTGTGATGACATACAAACTTGTAAATTTAATATCATTTTGTCGACATGAAATTTCAATCGTTTATATTGGCATTTTATAAAAGGTGGTTAGTCATGGTTATTAACAACCAATTTTATAGGAAGTTTTATTTCTCGACATTTTAATCCAATTAAAATGGTAATAACTGACATATTATTGAATTAAAGATACTCTAATCTGTGTCTTACAGTAGGGGAGTATAGGGATGTGTCAACACCCCACCTTAAGATTTAGATTAGGAATGCCTGCCTTACTGCTGTCACTTCTTCATGGTTTTTCAACCTCCTGGTGAATCGCTGTGCACGCACTGATTATTATGAGATATGAGTTCATATTTTTGCTGATTTAATAAATACACTCTATTTTGACGGGGTAATATTATATATAAAAGGTAATATGATTTTGACAGTTTAGAGAAGCTTCGCTTCTTAAAAGTATCCAAGTTGTAAGGTATTTGAGTAATTTTAATATTTCTGTGGGTCCAAATATCTTGTATTTACATATTTATTAAAAATTATTATATGTCTGCCAGCAAGGCTGCTAAATCTAGACAAAATGTTTAAAAAAGTAGTGTTTCCATACTTTCTAGCAACTGAAATATCTGTTGAGAAATCAAATAAGAGTTTTTATGCTTTTCCTAAAAGTGCCTTTTTGGAAATAAATGAAAAATAATGGGGGGTGGTGGATTTTTTTCTTAATACCCAATCCCTGCGAGGGGCTGTACACGTGGGGCCCTAACTCTATTAGTACATTTTAAACTAAATGAAAAACTATTTATGGTTTCCTTTCTACAAAATAATCACTGTTTAAAGTTGGGGGGAAAAAATGAAGAAATTTTTTTATCACCCTTACTGTAAGTAACATTTCTCAAGAATTTAAATTAAGGGTAATTTGCTTTTAATAGTGCAGTAACGTAAACTGAGAAGCATTATTTCTGAGAAAATTTCGGCGTTATCCTCTGAGATATATTTTTTTTGATTTTGAAAATTTTAGTACCCCCCCTCAACAAAACTATGACTCTGACCGAGAACAATATAAGTTAGGTTTAAATATTTACCTATGTAGGTATTAGATTTTGCTATTTGATATATTTTGAAAATTTTACTTTTTACCTATTTAAGAACTTTTAGCATGTTACTTTATTTTTTCCCATTAATTTAAGATAAAATCTGCCCTCTCATGAAAAAAGTCCCCCATGGACAATTTTCCCCTCCCAATTATTGAGGCATTTTCTCCCCTTTCGAAGAGAACAAAACTTTCCTTTCCCTCTCATTTTGATAAATTCTCCCCCTACCTGAGCCTTATGTCTCTAAATGAAGACCATTTGTTTTCAAGTGGGAAGATAACCACAAGTATTTGGAAGTGTGTTTTTGCCCTACTTCAGAGATAACATTTCTTAATAACTTTTGCTTGAAACATTACATAAAAATATAAAACGTACATTTCTTTATAGATGTTCAGAATTATTAGCTTATAGAGTTTTTTTTTATACAATCAATTAAGAAAATAAACTAGAAAGTTATAGTCAGTAGAATGTCGCACGGACATAATAACATTCATTTCTGACAGCTTTGCTCCTATTGTACGATTTTATTTTTTTTCTTGCGATTACATAGCCCAATCCCTGATTGTGTTTATGATTATGTCTGTGTCTCAAGTGTTACATCACCACCTGGCTTCCGCATCCCTGCATAACTTGGATGCTTGTGTTTACATTGGTTTATGTCGACTATATGCCGCTTTAATCAATATTCTTTTATATTAGACTAGTTGCTAATGAGGGGTTAGAATATAGCCATAAAACACCCCTTAAAAGTAAATTCAATTTGGACCAGCAGTTCCAAGATCTTTTGCTTCAGACAAAAATAACCTTTGTACTTATATAATATTATAACTTGCTCGTATTTTACGTTAACATTATTTTAATAAACCTTTACCTATCAAATAATACTATACTAATAATTACGGTATGAGAAATTTACTGTTATGTTTATATAATAACAGTAATAAGTTTAATAGGATCCTATGTAGAAACATCTTTTACTTTGTCTTTTTACATTAGGTTTTTATTTTTTTTTGCTGATAAAGCTAAAAATTATTTACAATTTAAGATATAACAATACTTCAAACATTTTTTTTTGTAAATTGATGCATTTAAAGATAAATGGTTTATTTATAAGTGTTGTTAGCTGTTTTTGTTGTCGTAGGAATCTTCTTAATTCTATTTTCATCATAAGAGAGGTTTACCGTTTAAATGAGTTTTTTAATCATATTATATAAATTCAGTTTTCTAGAATTTATTTGTTAATATGAAAAGGAAACATTTGTATTAATTTCCTTAAAAGGGTTTATACAACAATATAAACTTTAGATAACCATATAAAGACTATATAAATTTGTACTTTTAAAATAGATAAAATGTCAGGTAGATTTGATGCACAGTATCTGACCACTTAAGTTTTGAGTAAACTTCAGTCCAAGTGTCTTGTTTTTGCTGTGTTACTGTTAACTGTTCTTAGACAGATTCCTATTTTTGCGCTTCTTATGAACCAAAATATTTATAGTAAATATAAAATTTGTGTAGATTCTGAGTTTACATATCAAACTTTGTAGAGGTTGTAAAAATTAGAAAGAATAGAATTAGTTCTGTATTCTATCAGATGGTAATAGAGTTAATACAAATAGACTAACAGAATTGTAAAAATTAGAAAGAATAGAATTAGTTCTGTATTCTATCAGATGGTAATAGAGTTAATACATAGAGACTAACAGAATTGTAAAAAAATAGAAAGAGTAGAATTAGTTCTGTATTCTATCAGATTATAATAGAGTTAATACATAATAGACTAATAGAATTGTAAAAATTATATAAATATAATTATTTTAAAAGATGGTAATACTGTAGACTATCAGCATGGTAAAATTGTAAAGATCTCACAAAAGATAAATTATTTTTGAGTAACACAAACTTTAAAACAGCTCAGATGTTAGACATATTAGGTAACATACATACAACAATTTTGATAAAAATAGCATAAACCTTTAAATAAATTATAACGAACCTTTCCAAGAATTTTTGGAATAAAACACACATCCACTTAACTAGAGGTATTCTACTAAACGTCTAATGGGAAAAAAGCCGTAAAAATTGGCAATTCCTTTGTCTCTGAGTTGTTCTGTTCTTGGTCTGTGAAGCATGGTTTTAAAAATATTAATGAGAATGTCTGGATAGATCAACAGAAGGGGAGAAATCAGGGAGGTAGGGAGATTTTACACACTTTTCCAACAATAATTAAACATATAAAAGGGGTTATTTTGTTTAACCATAATTAGGGTTATATCTAAAATAAATGTCTTATCCCTTTGAATCTATGGGGGAAAAGGGAGAAATAATTTGACAATTTTTTATACTTATTTACCTATGCAATGTACTCGACATTCGACAATTCTTTTTAAATATTTTATAATAGGATAATCGCAAAATTTCTTTATGGGTTTGACGGACAGCTGTTTGTGCACTGTTCTAACCTGTATCTAAGTGTCCCTGAATTAGTGTATGAAGCACGCGATAGTAATATATTGCTAAATAGCAAAAGAAAGAAAATAATTTAATTTTAAAAAGAAATTTAATTTTTTGGGTATAGTCTCTTTCGTGGCAATGCCTCTTATGGGGCGTTTCGTCGTATTTTCACAGTAGCTTTTGATAGGTTATTTTAGGTTAGGTTAAGTTAGGTTAGTTTAATTCCCCACAGGGTTAGGCAATTGGCCCCGCAGGGTTAAAGCCCCACCTCCCCCTAGAAGCTAGAAATAGGGAAAATTACTCTGAAAATACGATAAAACGCCACGAAAGAGACTCTATCCAACATTTGTTTGATCGACAAAAATAATTCTTAATCGTTCATTGTCTCTATCCCTTTTTCTAAAATTTTGGGACAAGAATAATTTGTCAGCACTACGAGTGAAGAACTCTTCAAAAGTCAGGAATAGAGGGATAAGTATATATCAATTTAATCAGCCGTAGAAATCTGTTTCTTTCCCAAATCAATAATCTAGTATTAAATCATTATTTGAATAGCGTTATATTATAGATAGAGGGATCAATCAATATTGATTAATTTTTGTAACAAAGTTGTCAACTTAAAGATACTATGTTGAGTTGAAAGAATATATCCTATCCATTTATTCCTGGTTAACATCATTTGAAAAAGATGAGACATATGCCCTGAGATAAATTTTACATTATTTCAAGCATCATTACCTAATATGTTGGTTATACAGTGTAGGGATACAGAGATAGGACAATTAAGTATAATATTTTACATTTTATCAAGAACATGTTGGCTATACTTTGTTGTTCAGGGATGGAATATTTGATAAAATCAAGGGTTAGGTCAATTGATGACATTGGGGGTATTGTTTTTCGCGTATTTTCAGTGAAGTTGTGTGAAAGTCAAACTGTTATGACCAAATTTATACTGAGCGCATTGGTCGTCATTAATAACAGTTTGACTTAATAAGATCATTTGACTAACCCGTTACACACAACTTTACGCTAAAAATGATCTCCTTATTCGTTAGGTATTAACTTATATGTTGGCTATTTTCTTAAAAATGTTATCAGTATATTTTCTTAAATATATTACCAGTATATTTTAGCCAAAATAACAAAGAATTATTTTAATAATATGGTATTATTTTATGTTGTCAAATCATATAGCTAACGTAAATAAAAGTCAATGCTGTAAGTTGCAAAATAGTTGTCGTAGTTAAATAACTTTATTTGATAAAATATTGTCAATCTAAAAATTGAAGAATGTCTATAGATTCCATTTACTTTATTTCATTCCCTCCCACCTTCACAATGTTTATTCAAAATAACAAATAGTATCAAACAGGAATGACAAATAAAACTTATTCTAAAATCTCAAATAGTCTTTATAAGAAACTTTTATTATAGCACAAACTGGCCCTTCCCACTAGCTTTGCTCTATTTTGAACAAAAATGAAAATTAGGGGGGAGTAGTTTTTCGTTTGTTTGTTTATTACTTTAGGTCAGGAAGCCCCGCACTGATTTAAGGGCCACCTCGCTGGATTTTTCAGAATTTATTTTAAAAATAAGGAAGGATTTCAGAGCTACACAAGCATTTCGTGGATATTACTGTAGTGTTATTTATCTATCATAAAATTTCATATAAAATCATGGATTGAATTGAGTGTGAAAATATGCGGGAATTAATTAACACCTTTATCGTCACCCCTGAAATTTGAGACAACATATCTATATGTTATTATAATCTTATTCTTTTATATTTTCAAATAGAATAATAAATTGATATGTGCGTTCGTGCATTGCATTGGTTTAAGTAACAGAAATTCTATCAATTCAGATTGCTTCTTAAGATAAAAGAACGACCTTTATTATGCTTATCCCCCATCAGTGTATTGAATAAATTTAATTTAGTTAAAAAATGATTGCTTAACAGTTAGAATTGAAACTTCCGGTTTAAATCAAGGATACAGGGATAAATTAATAGCAAAAGGTCAACTTCTATGGAAATTATTATTTAATTTTACGATTATTTTTGTCATTTTTTATCCCTGACAAATATACATTTTTTTTCTAAAACTAAAACAAATATTTGTTGCTAGATGCATTTTTTGTGTCACAAGGAAAAATAAAATTATTGTTAAAAGTTGTACAGAAAAAAAATCACACGATTTAACAAGTATACCAACCTCTAAAAATTCAAAACTAATATTATCAATTTCATAATAGGAGCGATTAAGAACAGAATATTATCTAGAAATCTGAAACAAAAAAAGAATGTTAATCTGCTTTACAAAATAACATTTTAAAGCGTTATACTATGCATATATAATAGCACCTAATCGTCATAGGAACCACTGAGGAAATTAGAGAGAAAGAGGGGTTGGGAGTGTCCTACTTTCAGAAAAAGAATATTATCCAAATATTTTGTTCCTCTTCATGATACATTAATCATCATATTTTATATCATCTCACATACACTCACACAAAAATATTTTTTTTTATTTATATAACATTCCCCGACGTTTTTCTGTAAAAGTATTGAACGGCGTTTTTTGAAACGATTTTGTTGATTAAACGTAACTTAAAACTTAAGAACTCCTTTTCATGAAAGCTTCTTTTGTGTATGCAAGGTCTTTTTTTTCTTTTAAATGTGAAAGTTTATGTATATATATATATATATATATTCTCTTTTTTTTCAGATCCGGTTACGAGGAGGAGAATATCTACGCTAAAGTGGACGATATGACGTACTACCCGGTCGTACCACAAGTCCCTCCACCTCCGGTAAGCTATAGCGCAGCTTCGCTCAAAAAATGAAAAAAATAATTCTCACCTTAGCCTATCAATGTATCATAATAATCTTAATATAAAATTTCATCAATTTTGACTTGACGTTTATTGATGCTTTTATTACATATTTAATATTTTATAAATCGTTCCCCCAACATAAAACTTAAAATAGAAATTACAAAATATTTAATTTTCATCAGTATAGCTAGTATAAAACTTTCATATGTAACTAGATTTTATAATAAAAATTTAATTTACAAGCAAAACTTTAATGAAAAACTTTCTACGGATTGTAAAAAGTTTTCAGATTAATTCCAGCTTGCCCCGAGGGGCCGAAGGCCCGGACTAACAATGCGAAACGTTACATGATCTTTCAGTATGGCGTAGAACCAGTTCTAATCCAGCGGATATTAATCGGTTTTGAAGCCATATTGTAATAAATATAATAATTTACCATTAACATATCAAGGATGGGACATTCTTATCTGAAAGCCACATACCCCCTACTATGTTTGAAAAGAAATTCTGTTTTAGATGCAAGAGACTTTAAACAAGCAGAACATGTTGAATAACCTGATGTTATCTGAGCATGTGCACTCCTCCAAAACCCTAGACCTTCACCACCAGGGTCCTGCAGGGGTCAACAAACAGCCCAAGGATATGAATTCATTTAATGCCTTCAGTACTGTTCACAGGTATGTACATAAGTGAAGCTTACTCCATAGTAAGATTATATGTCTGTTTGTGTGGCACTTTATAGTCACCTGACCCTAAAGAAGTCTCTACCTAAATTTTAATTTTGATTATTTTTGCCTAGGTTTAAATCATATAGTAAAAAAGAGTTCATCCAGGGTACAAGGTAACCAGCCTTTGGATTGGAAATCCTTCGGCAAGTTCAGTTTAATTCAGCTTAGAAGTGTTTATTCTTCTAATCAAGAGATATTTTAAAAGAAAACATTCTTAAAAATATACTTCGATTTTATCAAATAATTTTGTTTATTTTCAGATCTCAGAAGATTTACCTCTAGAAGTATTAAACTGTGTGTGACTAGTCACGGAACTAATAACCTATCAACAGATCTGTAGATCATTAAAAAAATGTAGTTGAGGTTTCGTTAAAAAACACTTTAAAAGTGCATAAAAAATCTGAAATGAAACATTTTCTTAATCCATACAGAACTATAGTAAATGTGATCACATTTTGAAACAGATTTTAAGAGATTAAAGTAAAGTTTTAAAAGGAATTGTAGGTTGAAAGCATTAGGCATTAGTAATGAGAAGATTGAAACTGAAATTGAGAATGAGAAAGGGTTGTTTTCAAAGATAATGATTGTATGCCATCACAGTATATTTCTTCCAGTTAATGTTCTGTGACCCAAGAAACATTATAACTAGAGACCAGTACTAGTCACACACACATAACCACACACATCCAAAAATAATAATCTATTAAAAACAGTCAATTCCAAAGAAGCGAGTCTTAATATCAAAAATAATATATTCAATTAATGCAACACAAAGATTATTTGATTACTTTGTTTATGTAAAATGAGCTTCCTTAAATTATGATTTAAAAATTATGGTATTATTTAACAATAAATGCATTTGAAATTATTATTTCCACTTAAACCATAGTTAATATAAACGGTGATTATTGATGTTGTAAATTCTTGTAAAAAAATTATAGAAAGCTAACAGTTTTAAGAGATTTTTTCCTAAAAATTTACAAATTTGCTAAACTAACAGGTTTTGACGGTCATAAATGAAATGTTTATTTTCAAATGTTTTTTTAGCTTTCTATAATTTTTGCATCATAACTTAATTAGATCTCTACAAAAAAAACCTTATTCTTTAAAAACAAATATAATATACAGTAACAGTAAACCTTGTCTATTATTAATTTTTAATTCATGTATTTTTTTTATCAGGATTTTGTGTATGTGAAAATAATTTATTTATTTGAATCTTGGCTTCACCTTATAAACCTTCTTCTTTAATTAATGATCTTCCAACTGACAAATCAAGGATGTGCAAAAGTTTTCTGAAAAAAAATTGAAAAATAGATTAGATAGGTTTATTAAGGGTATCAGTAATTTATTTTGTCTTAAAATTTCAGGCAGTAACAAATCGGTTTCTTCGTTTTTGCCATATTTTTTTAACAATAATTTCAAAATAATATTATGAACAAATGTCCAGATATACTTTTTTCATGTCTAAATTTCTTTTCTATTTCTATATTTAGAAAACCGATTATTTTTCTGAATCCTTTTCCAACTCCATGATTTAATGTAATGATAATTTATCTACCTTTATATATTTTAATTTGGGTTAAATGAGCATTTCATATACCATTAGTTACCATGTCATGTCACTGGTATGCATTCACTTCTACACATCTGTATGGTGTTGTACGTAATAACGTTATGACAATGCTAAAAATATGCTGTCGTGATTGCACACTGTACCCTTGTCACAAGGAGTTACACAGACACATTTATTTTGGATTTTCAGGTATTTGTATACTGAAGACGTAAATTTATCTGTCTAACAAATCAATATGAATTAATTTATATCTAATAAAAACGATAGGATGATAACATCAAGGAAAGCGATAGAAAATATCAGCTTTTATATTTTTTCCCCCATAATCTTTATTTATCACATTAAGTAACAAATAGCAGCCTTAAAAATGCATATGTATGCTATTCAATATAATACTTTCTACATATTCTTAATAGTTTCTACGCTTTAAATTTTTTGTTTTAAACAAATAATAAACAAAAAGACTAAAATAAATACACGAAAGAAAAGCTTCGCTTTAGAAATACAATTTTGTAAGAAAGTTTAACCATTAAGTTTATATTTGATTTAAAATTGTAAAAAAAACCTGTAATCCTGATAAATAAAAGTCTCTGAATAGTTAGCAGACATGAAACCCGACAGTTAGTTGTAATCACGGATATCAAATTATATTCTGTAAAGTAATTGGTAAAATAATAGCAGCCATAGATTTTTAAAGAACATTTTTATGTTTGATTTAAAAAATTTAGAAATTATTCTTTTTAATAGAGCATATGGCTATTTTTACCTATTATTTTCAATTATGAACGTCCTTATTCCATATTAGTAGGATCCACTTAATGTATTTTTTATCTTTTGCTAGTCCATTTTTATTTATTTTTTCTGTTTAGATTTTGTAGAATTCGTGCCTTTAAAATTATTTCTTACTCTACATTCTTTATAAAAAAAATTACCCAGTTAACTATGCAATTTTATGATATTTTCTCTACAAATCTTTGTGTTTTAGCAAAACCGTAAATTAAGAATATGTTTTTAGATATTTTTGCCATAAAAATTTACTGTTAGTTTGTTTGTAAATAATAATATCAGTGACCAAATCGCATATCTTAATTATGAAAAAATGTTTTAATGTAAAAAAATACATCTTATTACATTCAGTAAATATTTGAAACTTTTGTACATAAAAAGCACATAAAATAAAATTTGAAACAAGAACAATAAATACTTTTTTTTGCTAGATATTAATGTTTTTTTTTATAATCTCAGAAAATGATCTCATTTATTTTGACCTCTGCTTATAAAAATTATTCCTATTAGTTTAAAATCTTAAAAACAAATAAAAGGAAAAAATGTTCAGAATTCGAGGACAAAAAATATAATCATCTTAAATAATTAAGGACAGATACCAAATTTGCTGAAACAATAGTAAATGTATTTATAAAATAGGCAACCTTTCTTTTTGATTGGTATTCCTATCTCATTAGATACATGTACTTGACTGTTATATGATTTATTTGTCGCTGTCCTTTTAAATTAATAAAGCCCTTCAGGGCTCCAGGGATAGAATAATGTTAGTTTGAAATTTTCCTGTCCCTATATCCCTTAATATTTTCTCCTTTTTGTTAAAAAAAATGATAATATGGCTGTGAACTGTTAGTATCCTTCTCCCAAATCTACCCTTGGAAATTTAATATTTATGTAGTTATAACACAAAATAAGAATATCAAGTAATATTTCACAAATAGATAATTTTTGATAAAAGAAAGGGGGAGGGAATTGGTGATATCTCTTATTTCAAGTGACTGTTTTTGTGAAACAATATCTTAGTCTTTTACATTTTTTGCCTTAAAACACTAAAGAAAATCTTGTTGCAAAATGAAATTTACTATTTCTGATTAGGAGATATTAACAATGTCCCTCCTCCTTCTGTCTTTTAATTTGATAGAGGCATCTTCTAAAACATTTTTATTTTATAATATATGATACTTTTGTTACTTGTTAGTTAAAATGTATCATAATGTAAAAACACAATAAATAATATAACCAAAAGTAATATTAAAAACAAAAATTTACCAAAATTGTAAAAAAATGTGATTTAAAATTTTCTTTGTTATTTTATACCATGTGATTATTAACAGACAAAAGTTATTATTTATAGAATAGAAAGGGCAAAAAGTTAAAAAAGGGAAAAATTTTCTATAAAATAATTTAACAAAGAAGAATGAATTCTTCATTTAAAGGTGAACTATTTTGTATCAAAAAATATTGTCACTGTTGAGTTGAAAACAACTAATCTAATGTTGTGTTATCACAAAAAGGAAAATAATACATGATGTCTTAATACTGATAATTGTAGAAGGCAAAAAAGTTGGAGGCAAAATAATTTTTCTTGAGGCTGTTCCCACATGTTATCTGTCTTGTTTATTTACCCTAATATTTGTCAATGCGGCAGGTGGTGGGGGGGGAGGGGGGAGGGTGCTTCCATTGTATACTGAGCTTCTAAAACTAAATTAAAACAAATGACTTCTAAATTGAAATAATTTATCTTCCCTGGGGTGGAGAGAGGGGGGTGGGGGAGAGTAAAGAAAGACTGAATCTTCTCTTAGCAAAGTGAGTCAGAAAAAAATAAAGGATTTCTTTAAAATTTAAATGTAATTTATAAACAAAGCATTTGTTAGACGTGTAACATATTAATTGCTTTATTGCATTTTATCAAATGTATAAAGCATGAAACTTTACATTACCATTACAATTAGGTTATGTTGATGTGATATCAGCAAAAAATCTTAATTTAAAAAGAAATAGAAGGTAAATTTTTTTTTATTGTCACTCTGTTTATTTTGTGGGGTAAACAGACATTATATTATAGGGGTAAAATATAACTCAAATATTTTGCATTTTATTATACATAATTTACATAAATAGAAAAGTTTTAGAAATTATTATTTTCACATGGTAATAGGTATGTCCAAAAATAACAGTAAAAAATAGGGATGTTCGCAAAGATTTAATAAAAAGAAGACAAAAGACAGGCTTTTTTTTTGCAGATTTATATAATCGTTGCCAGTTTTCCTCCTATTAAGTATTTTCTAATCTTTGCTGACATCCCTATAAAATTTAAAATCAGTTTCTTATTTTGTTTTTGTACATGTTCATTTTTTATGAGAACTACATAATGTATTATGAATAAAAAGATTGTTAGAAAAAAAAGTTGAAAATACAGTTATGCTTTAGATTGGTGTTTTTTTTATTAGCAAAGCTACTTTATATTTACAAATGTCCTAAGTTGAATTATATGAATAGTGAAATGGAGAGAAGTGATACCTAAAATAGATGAAGATATGATTTCGCAATTTTGTTAGACAGAGACGCACAGTTAGAAGTAAAGTAGCAACGCTGCAATAAAATAGTATTAGAGTACAGATAATATGCAACTCAAGAAAAAAAGATTTTCCTAAAGGTAATTCTAGTAAAAATATCCTATAATCTCCTAGTACTCTGTGTTACTTAAATTCCAAGATTAAAACCAGTTTTGTTAGACCCGAGAGACCGTAAGCTCGGCTAATAAAACTGGTTTAATCTAATGATTTTAATTTAGTTTTCTTGGAAAACTAAAACAAAACACAATGCTATATTCGATTTTTCAGTGTGACTGAGAACTGGTTCTATACAGAGAATGTTAATCGATTTCGAAGCCGTTCTAGAAAAGTTACTCTAGTAATATGCTATAATCACCTTGTTAATTGGTATTAGGTGTATATGTAAAATACGTAAGTGTAATTTTTCTTAATAAGTCGCATCACTATGTTATTAATTTTATAACAGTGATTAATCCAAAATATTTTCATTGCTGCACTACTTGCAAGGACGTCCAATAGAGGGGGGGGGGGTAAGGGTGATTACCCTCCCCAAATGAATTTGGGGTTGCCTCCGACATTTTAAAGTTTGAATAAAATAAAAGCTTGGACGTCCTTGCCTGAATGATATAAAGATTACCCCTTCCCCCAATGAATTTAAAAAATCTTGGATGCCCTTGACTACAAGTATAACTTTCCATGTTTATAAAAGCTGTAAAGCAATGGGCGTAGCCACAAATGTGTTAAGAAAAAAATGGCATGCTTCAGCGGAATAAATAAATCTTATTAGCATAAGTAGTCTTATAATAAACATAGAATAGTTAAATTAGAAATGTTATTACTATAAGATTCTAATAGTAAAAATGAAATAGTTTTAGTATTTTTATTAGATGGAAATATGAGAGTATAACTTTTATACTATAAAGATCCTTATTTAGAAGTAACATGATGTCTGTCTCTGATGCATATTTAAAAACTAGCATCAAAATGTTTTCAAAAACATTACTAGGTACTTATTAGGTACACAGACGGTCAATTTAATGCTTTATATATGTTTGTATCCATCTATATTTCTTATTCTATGGGTGCCATATATTTCGTTTCCCAGATTAACTTTCTGTAAATACAAAACAACTTACAAATCTTTAAACACGATTGTATCTATTTTTAGCGACAAGTTTTCCAAAATTTAGTTTTACTGAACCTTTTGAATTCTCGATTTTAGAGAAGCTTCATATGGCCCTGGAATAATTCTCCACTTACTGCTACATTACTTCTCACTGCTAAGGAGCTGCTTAGAAAAAAGGTTATTTCTTTTATATGTTTTATTTTTTTTTTAGCTTGATTGAATGCACAACCACCTTATTATGCACACTTTTTACTAAATCCATGAAAACCTAAATTCAACCAAATTCTCAGCTTTAACAGTACTTTTTTATTCAAATGCTAATATTTTAACTAGGATCCAATATTTATAAGAGCAAAGCAATTTGAAAAGGTAGCTCTTGTGGTACGAGATTAGCAAACAGTAAACGTTACACAATCTATTTTTAAAAGTTTTGTTTTATACAAAAAACATCTGTTAAAAAGGTTCAAACCTCCTACTTCTATTTTAAGTTATCAAATATAATCCTTGCGCTTTATATACCTACCTTTTTATTGAAAAGAACTTTGTCTGAAAAGCCATAGAAATGATTTGCACCTGTTTTGGGCTAAGGCATAGTCTAATAGTCTTACTATTATCTCGTGAATCTGGCAAATTAGTAGTAGCTTTAAATTTTGTCATCTTCATTGGGAAATTAGCTTTGGTCTATTCCTGGCTTTGGTCAGGATTCGAACCCACCACTCTTTCGATCAGATGTACTATGTGTGTTATGGTCCATGGGACAAAGACCAAACTACTACAAAATTGCGTCAAAAAAATGAGGGATTATCCATCTCTTTTTTAGGGGTTTTCCTTCCCACTTCTCCTCTCATCTCCCTCATTTTATGACGTCATATGGATCATTTTTGACACAATTTTGCAGCAATTTGGTCTTTGTAGTCCATGGTTTAAGTGTTGTCACCTTAGTTTTGATAGACTTGATCATTAAACGCTTTACTAAGTTCAAACTGTATCTATTATAAGAATAATAAAATTATTCTATAGTTTTACTTTTTGAAAAATCATTTATAGTGTAGTAAATTTATAAATAAGATATGTCGACATGTATGTCCGTATTATCATCCATGGAAATTATTTTAATATCGCAAGCATCATGACCTTTTATAAGATAAACTTTCCAGGTAAGCTTCATAAATGTTTTGAGTAGTTTTAGGCTATTGACCTCATTTAAACACCCATATAGGCCAGAGGAGAAGCAATCTATTATTATAAAGTAAATTATTCGATGTTTTTGTCATTGTCTTTTATAGTTAAATTTTCTACATCATTCTAATTATTAGGAACTTTTTAATTGAGCCTCTTTTAGGCATGATTGTACTTGTTTTTAATAAATTTTATTTTTAGGCTAATTCATTTTAAAACCTGTTGGCAATTTAGTGTTTTAGTTTTAAAAGGTGTTTGGTTAGCTATAATTACATTAGGATACATAACAAACCCCTAACAATTTGTTTCAGAGGGAAGGATTCACGAATGGATTGATGCGACCCAATAAAAATGATAAAAAATTATTTGGTGGCCAGTTAAGGCTTTCAAGAGAAACAAATATTATAACAAAAATTTATCTTATTACTTAAATGTCTGAAATTTTAAGAAATGAAAAGCTTCAGAAATATAAAAATGTGGAAGAAAGAAAAAATATTAAAAAACTGTAAACTTTTGTGTTCTTTAAGTTAATTAAAATTGAATCAAGTTTCTGGTTAGGTTAGGTGTGTGTGAGTCAATGTTGTTTTAATAAAAGTAGTATATTAGAATTGTCGGGTCATGGAAAGAAGACTAGGTAGCGGGTTTCATCGTATTTTCACAATAGATTTACCCCTATTTCTTGTCCCTGCGGGGAGCTCTAACCTTGCGTGGCAATTATAATTATTTATCTATTAAATAACCTATTAAAATGCTACTGTGAAAATACAAGGAAAGCTGCTTTTTTGTTTTCTTTCCATGATCCGAATTGTCTGTCTAAACGAGCGACGCAAAAACTCTAAATGTAGTTTATATACGTAGTATACTGTCCGTACCTACTTTAGTTAGTGTCATTCAACAGTCCCATAAACACCTTGAAGCAAACAAAATATATAATACATAAATGTTTTTTTTAAAAATATTAATTTGTTTAGAGATACCTTCAATTTGATGTAAATATTTTAAAGTTAGATAGATAAGGTGCACATCTAATAAATAGAAAGATGACAAATCTATTTTGCCTTCAAATATTCCATAGTCAATATTGCTCTTCCTTTTTTCATAATTTCTAGTATTTTGTAGAATAAGTAATATAAAATACACCATTTTCCAAAATTATTGCATTTTTAAATTAGAGGCAAAAAAGATGTATGGAAATCTAAAATTAAGAGTTTTAAAGAAAAATGCGCTACGATAAAAAAATCTATTTTGTTATAAATACTTTGAGCTTGGCTTTTAGCTTTTGGCTCATAGCTTCGGGGGTAAAATTTAATTTACAAAAGTTAACTCACTGGGTTTACGAACATAATCAAATCAAATGGCCTCCCCCTACACACAGACACACACAGACAAACAGACACATGGGTGGGAAAAAGGAATATAAAAGTTAGCTTACTAGGTTTACGGACATAATCAAGTAATATAGCTTACCCTTGGGGGGTAATTTTTTTCTTGGGGCGATTTCTCTTGGTAGGGTGGTGGTAACCTCCCCTAAAATAATTATTAACACTATTTTTTTGCATTTCAATAATAAGATTAATCAAAATTTCAGTCAGTCATTTATGATACTTACATATATGCAAACAAAGAAAAACGGTAAAACAGTTAAAGTTCAACTAAATATAAAATTTTCAAATTTCTTATAGTAACATATATTTTACCTTGCTGATGTTGTAAAATCCATAGGGGTAATGGGCGAAGCATTATATAAGGACACCTCTTCTACTCCCCTTTAAAACCATCCGACACTATAACCACACGACTAATTATATACAGCAAAACAACAAATTTAAACGAATATAGTATCAACAAAATGTTAGGTAACACTTTTTATTATCTTTTTACTGGTTACCCTATATGCCATCTATGTTTTATAATTGGTTAAAATCCACCCATAAACAAAGAAGTACAGCCGATGATATAACCTTAGTATAGAGTAACTGCGCTTTTTGCTATTTTCGCCCAGTAAAATTAATCATTGCAAAAACATCCCAAGGACTAACACTTCAAATAAATGAAGTTACTGAGTTTAGTGCTGTTCAGTAATAGATATAGATATTCAACTTATTTAATTTCTCAACTTTTTCCATAAGTTCTATATTTTAGATATAAATATAAAAATTAAACAGCTTTGTTTTTGTAACTTAAAAGAAAATAATAAAGATTGTGTAGAGAGATTCTTAGTGTAAGTGTGTGACTATTTATGTGGAAGATGGAGCTAGAGCGGGCAACTATCGTGCCCACTGCGCGCGCTTGTGTTAGTGTATGAATGTATAAGAGAAAGAGAGAGCTTTCATCTATAGTGCCCAATGATCGCGTTTTGTAAACGTACTTGTGACAGACAGACTGACATAAGGAAAGGCCCTGATTACAAAATCATTTTAAGTTAAAATTAATGTAATATTTAATTTTTCGCATTACATATTTTTTACAGACTATATGTCTGTGATCCTACTATTAAGTCAGAGAGGTTTTATAATTTCATTTAATGCCCATTTTGTTCTTAATAAATGTAAATTAAAAGGCAAGGCAAGCTTGTTTTAATTTAAAAATTAATTTATGAAAATTAACTTTTCTAACATATAAACTAGGTCCTTTGTCCCCAGCTCTCAGAAAGTTTTTCAAACAAGACTACTAACTGTCATAACACACAAACATTTAATAAACAAGGACAAAAACATCCATAAAAGCAACGCTCTAAAATTAGAAGGAAGGACAAACGGACAATAACTTTTGTAGAGTGTCAGAACAAAATAACGATATCATTTTAAAGCTAAAAACGTTAAAACTCAGCATTTTTAAAAGGACATGCAGGCTTTCTGGTAACGATTAGAGCAGGGCTAACCTTCACGGACGGACGGACTGATCCTAATTATAGAAGAACTTTTCATTTTAGTATTGCATCTTTTCTATAACTAGAGTATATCTATCCATCCTTATGTTCGTCTGAATGTACATGGGCATAATTTTTCTTGGGTGAAGAGTTTTATTTCGATAAACAAAAAACATAAATATTTTTGATTATAAATGTTCCGTTTTAATTTGAAATAAAATTCCCCTTTTATGATTTCAACAAGGACGATTAATTCATATATCAACGAATCTTTCTGTATAAGCAATGTCATTTAGAATTATCGTATGTCTATATTTCAACAAACTTGATTGATCAATTATCAGCTTGCTAGGAAAGCAGGGGACATTGCTAAAACGTTCTTTTATTTGTTGGCTTAAAACTTTCTTATAAATTCTAATATTGGTTGTTTGCTAAAATTTAGTAATGTTTACCTTTTCTATTAATACTAGTTTTTGCAGAAGAAGGGTAATTTTGTTTATCATTTTGTTTATATTATTTACATTTATATGATTTATTGTCTTTTGTCTTTTCTCTTGATATCTCTGCAGTTTAGCCACTCAAATTATTCCAAGTTTGTAAGTTCTCTGACTAATCTAATACACAAGATATCAAAACACTATTTAGGCAAGTGAATGACTGATGACAGACAGAAATATGAATCTAATAAATAGATATATAGAGTAGATTTGCTAGTAAAAACTAATTTAATACATACACCACACATTGGTAAAATTATTATATTGTTGTGTTGCTTTTTTTGAACAAGAACAATTATAATCATATTCGAATGTTTATTGATTAAAATTCGGGATAACTTAACATTAGTTTTAATTACAATGTTTATAAGTCTGTCTTGTGTTCTGCTTCTCAAGAAAGATTTATACTTGTCCAATGTCGTATTAATGGGTCGGGTGAGGAGATAATAACCTGTCCCATGAATGCCCCTCAGATTAGTAACTATACTATTTCAAACCTTCCAACGACTAATATAAAGCATTCATATGTATAATTAACATAATTGTATTAATTTACAATTAAATGGTTACATGATAAAAAATCATGAATACCACTTGTAGAGTTACTACGCATATAAAAAATGTGTTTTTATTCCCTGCCGCTAAAAATTACACCAATCAATAATAATTCTGAAATTTGTTACACCTCAAAATATATTAGGCGGGTTTCAAAATTATTTAAACAATAGAGTTACGCTGTATTTTTGTATTGAAGCTACTCAACATGTAACCATTGTAGGCGTTTCTGTTTTTTTTTTATTTCTATTGTAAACCTATAATTCTATGCGCTACACCGACAAACGTCCTAATACGACAAACGTCCTAATGCGACAAACGTCCTAAACGACAAACCTCCTAAACGACAAACGTCCTACCGCGACAAACGTCCTACTGCGACATCTCTTTAGTAAAACGTCCTAAAAATTTTCAAAAATTATGAAATAAAAAAA
>LS045308.1:4929-20781 GCA_900241095.1 Acartia tonsa
ATATAACAAAATGTATATGTACATATAATAATCATATATTATAAACTGATCTTTCATACAAAGTAAAACAGTTTCATACTCTCCAGAGTATCAAAAATTATGATAGAGGGTAACAACAATTGCGAAGGAGCGTAATGAAAAATTACTTCTACTGTACTGAATTTTATTCCCAAGAGCGTATTGGATAATACTCTACAGACAAATACATTATTTAGTACTAAATGTTACTTCACAGAACATTACCTAATACTTAAATACAGCATTGAAAACTTCCTTGTATCGTAATGAGGTTTTTTTCCTAGTACATACGGATTGATACTATACATTAATGTGAAGAATATATAGTATTACCTGATGCTAAAAAAAAAAATTATTTTTAACAGTGTACCAAAGAAGAAATCCAAAGTTGTATAATAATTATAAGGGCATTAAACAAAATTTTATCATAAAAATAAATCTTGATATGCAACAAGCAAAATAATATCTCAATATCATTGCTTACAATTTTAGTTTTTTAGTTTTA
Organism: Acartia tonsa; assembly: GCA_900241095.1. Classification (NCBI taxonomy): domain Eukaryota; kingdom Metazoa; phylum Arthropoda; class Copepoda; order Calanoida; family Acartiidae; genus Acartia; species Acartia tonsa. The sequence continues at coordinate 5,453 of LS045308.1, forward strand.
AAAAGCTTTTTTCATTACAGTTTTTTTTTAATTCTTTTATTTAGCCCTAAAGTAAAAGTTCATGTTCAAGATTTTTCTCTAGTCATCTAAAACAACTTGAAGTAACATAATATTAATCAGCAGCGTAGCTGCAAATCTTTTGTTGATGATATTGATGACTTTATTTAACATGCATAAAATGAAATGAAAAAAGATCAGCTATTATATTTCACACTTTTTGTACAATTGTATTGTGATTTGATTTTACCAAAGATATTTTTTTGTATTAGATAAAACACGAATACAACTTCCATAAAAAGAAAAAAAAACAAAGAATTAATATCTTTTTTTATGAAAAATATTCTTAGGTTTAATGTTAACATTATGAAACGCCTATATATATGAAAATTATATCAAAAAATACACCCTTCAAAAAGTAGCATAAAAATATACAGAATTCTTTTAAAAAGCTTCTCTTAACCATGTGCCTTAAATGAAACCAAAGAATCTTGTAATCGTAATTATTGCGTTTTTCTTTTTCTTTTATTAGTTTAATTTTATTGAAAATTACATTGAAAAAATCCATCCTTCAAAAAGTAGCATAAAAATATACACAATTCTTTTAAAAAGCTTCTCTTAACCATGTGCCTTAAATGAAACCAAAGAATCTTGTAATCGTAAAATAAAGAAGTTATTATTTTTCATTATTTTAGATAATTTAGTATTTTTTTATTATCTTTGAAATTGTGATTTTTTGCATTTCCTGTTGGCAAAATTCCATTATTTGGTAAGTAGAGCTCGACCACCCACCCCCCTTCCATGTTTTCTATATTTATGATTTTAAACTAAAGCTTGAACAAGGAGGACAATTGGGATCTCCACTTGCCAAAAAATGGATTTGGCTATTCTAAGAATTACCGATTTTTGATATAGTATGTATAAAAATTGTCTAGTCTTTTTAATAAATTTTTCTTTTTTATATTTATTTTTAATAGCAAAGCTACGATAAAACTTACTTTGTCCAATAGATCGTTTGTTTATAAATGCTAATAAGCAATAGAGACCAATTCTACACTTAAGTCTTAGGATGGTTTCAGGCTATTTCCTGCTCTTTCCTACTCTTTCAAATACAGAATGGCGCATCCGCTAGTTTTTTAAAAGATAAAAGGTTGCAATTTTTATATTAGATGGATGGCTGGACTTGTTTTTGAATTTCCTTATTAAGGAGCATCTTATATAAATTACTTTGTATGCCAGTAAAACCATTGATAATTAGATTGCTATGAGCATCTATTCAGAATTTACGACTTAAATTTTTAAAAGCGAAGCTTTTCTATAATTAGGGTCGGTCCGTCCGTAACGGATAGGTTTTTTCGTTAATATAGGCATGTTAGAATTGTCCTATCGATATCAAACTTTGCATGGTGATTACTTTAGTAGTTAGGTACGATTTAGAAAGCGTAGCAACTTTATAATCATTACCAGAATGTCCGTACATCCATTTTAAACATGTCGATTTTTTTACTTTTTTAACAACTAATTTTTATGTGATCTAATAATCCGATTGATCTGATTTTTGATATACTGATTCCTGGAACAACAAAGTATAATATTATAAGCGAAGCAACTCTATAATCAAGTCCTAAAAATGTAAGTATGTCCATAAACATTATTCTGTATCAAGCAATTTTTAACAATTTGGCTTCGACTCTTAAACATTTATATTCTGATTATTCAGTTCTGACACTATACAAGTGTTAATGGCCCTTTGTCCTACCGTTTCAATGCTTCGCTTTTATGGATGTTGTCATCCTTGTTTTGACTAGAAAGAGTGATCATATCTTTATACAACCATCCCCTTTAAAAAAAAAAAAAAAAGAAGAACTGAAACAGTACTAAGCTTCCCTAAACAGTAGAGATTTATTGTTAAAGCCGTTTAAGGTAAAATGGATAATAACAGACACACTATTTTGATGTTATAATATTATTTTTGTTTTTAGATTCTAGCCAAGATCCTGAAGCAAATCATAGAATAAAATCTAAGGTAAAGTTTTACTTACTTTATTTTACAAATTATCTCTATAATTCTTCTTTTTCTATAAAGAATCTAATCATTGAATAAATAACAAAGCTACTTTACAAATAATATTGTCTGTCGGCCTAGGATGGAGGATAAATTGATGCACATAGCTAATGATGATGAACAAATTTACCCCCTATTAATGAAGAATATAAATTGAAAATTTTAGACACTATTAGTTTGAATTAACCTATAAAGGTTTAACCCCCAAAGTTCTAAAGCCAACGAATGAGAGATCGTGTTTATAAAACTTTGGGTTTATTTAATGTCACCAAACCTCCTGGTTTATAGTTACAGTTTATTGGTGTTAGTAGGCTGGTGCAAGATTGTTAATTTTTTTAGATATGAAGGCTACAACAATCATATGGGTTAAAATGGCGCGAGATTTTTCATGGTACAACACCACCCCTTCCCACAATCAACCTGAAATATCCCAATAATATGTTTATAATTTATTTAGGGTCAAATGCGAAGTGGAGCGGGAGGATCTCCCCACCAACCTGGGTACACCATGATACCCCGGCCTCCAAGAACATCAGCCAGCCGTCCAGCTGTACACCATCCTGTCCAGGTCCACCAGCCTGGCTACCACCAGCAGATGTCCCCCGGGCGGTCAACGCCCGACATGCCCTCAAGACCAATGCCTCCCTTACCTCCCAACGCTAGGAATGCTATTGTATTCAAACTATAATTAAGCCATCCCCTTTTTCTCATTTTAAAGAACAACCAAAATTTAGCTAATTTCAAAGTAGTTTTTAAAAAAAATTGGAAAAAATTTGATAGCATATACTTTCTAGTGGAGGTATTTCTCTACCCATGCCAAATGGAACTTTTCTCCATCTTTCAAAAGTAAGTTATTTATACTATGGTAATTTCATTACAAAACGTAATCTTTATATTTGTCAATTTTTCTATTTTCCATATAAATAACACCCCCAAAATAATTTTACTCACGGTGTAAAATTTTTGGGGTTGCTTTTAGTTAAGGCGCTCTTGACTATTCCCAATATTTCCAACCTCCCACATCAATAAAAAAAATATAAAAAGTAAAGAAAAACTCTTGTTCAGAATTTGTTGCCTCCAGATTTTGGAATTCCACCAGATGTTGGTGCCCAGGTAACATTCTACTAGCATGGCTTTCAATCCGATCAATATCCGCTGTACTAGAACAAGTTCTAAACCATACAGAAAAATAATGTATCGCATCGTATTATTGATAACTTTCTGGGAATTGTGTAATCAAAATAATATTAATAATATCCGTTCTGTTAGCACGGAACTTTGTTGAATGACGCTATAGCAAGGGAAATAAATTCAAAACAAGAAATTAGGGTAGATTTTTAATTATGTGAATTTATTTTCTTGGTAATAACCTTATCTATCTAGGTGGAGGTAACCCATACATCGTCACTGCCCCCCTCACCCTCCTCTACCCCTCACACTGGCCTCCCTCCCCACTCTACACCACCCCCAGGCCTACCCCCACCCTCCACACCCCCTCCTGGATTACCCCCCACGTCTTGTTTTGGTGCATCAACCTGTCTACCTCCACCTCAGGTATATTTTTGCAAAAATCTAAGGCCTCTGCTTTCTAAAAAAAACTTGTTGTTTTTACACTTTCAAAAATAGAATTACATTATCAAAGTATTTCTCTTGCTTCATAACTATTAAATAATTTTACATCCACTATATTAATTAACTATAACTAAAACTATAAGTAGTTTTATTATGACTTTTTTATATATTTTCGTGAAATCTAAATTTGTTTCAGATGGTGCCCCCTGTCTACCAGCTATCTACTCTAACTACCGAGAGCTTTCATGATGCCCCCGCGCAGGAGTTTCCCCCGCCCCCGGATGGCCTGGCGTCCCCCCGCCCCGGGCCCCCACTACCACTATTACCTTTCAATATTGCCCCCCATAATTTCTTCCCGTTTTTGCCTCCTTCATCAGGTTTGTATTATGTTTATCAGTGGGGTTGCTCAATAATTAGGTCTGTCCGCCATTCAAAGATTGGCATCCTGGGCCTGTTCTATGTACCATCATCATTACTTTTCAATATTGCCCCTAATCATTTTGCCCCCTTATTCCTATTTGTTTTTTAGTGCTTCCGTCTGCTGGTTATGTATTGTTCTTGTCTAAGGTCCTTAATTGATAGATGTCTATAACTTTTTTCGCTGTTCTTTTAAAAGCGAAGCTTTTCTGTAATTAGAGTCGGTCCGGCCGTACGTCCGTCCGTTACAGTTAGCTTTTTTCGTTAATTTAAACAGGATAGAATTGTCCTATCAATTTTAAACTTTGCATGATGATTCCTATAACAGTTAGGTACGACTTAGAAAGCGCAGCAACTCTATAATCGTTACCAGAAAGTCCGTACGACCATTTAAAATATGTTGATTTTTTCCTATTTTGACAAAAAAATTGTGTGTGTTAAAATTATCCGATTCTTCTGATTTTTGATAAACTGATTCCTGTTACAATAAGGTATACTGTTATAAGCGAAGCATCTTTATAATCAAGTCCTAAAAACGTCAGTATGTCCTTAACAGTAACATGTATTTGATCAGTTTTACAACAAATTTACTTATAATTTTGTAAAGACATATGCATTAATATTCAGTTTATTCAGTTCTGGCACTCAGCAAGTGCTCATGTTCGTTTGTCCTTCCATTTCAGAGCTTCGCTTTTATGGATGTTGTCATCCTTGTTTTCTGCAAAATTTAGTGTTGTCTATTTGTAATAGATAACTGATTAAAAGTAATGAAATAATCTATTAAGAATATTTGTGTCTATATTTACATGTAAGCTTATCTGAAACACAATAAAATCATAGTATACGGTCATACCTAACTAATGTCTACATTTGTTTTAAAACTACTTATTGATACATTTCATTGAACCATGTTATAAGCTTAGATACTTTAGAAGGAGGGTATGTCCGTTAGTTCCGCAGTTTGTAAAAGTATTTAATATGCACTGTTGTGGATTTGGCGGGAAAAACCTGATTGTTTTCTGTTGTCAGGTGGAGGTGCAGGAACAGTGTACAGATTTCCTTATCCCCTGCTACCACCTGCAGGATTATCCTGTGCACCAGGAGTATTACCCTGCGGACCCGGAGGCCAGGCCACTAGTTACCTGCCTTTCCTTCCAGTGGTGACACAACCACTTTCTCTACCATTCCCAACATTACCTCACCAAACAAGTAAGTAACCCACTCTTTATGTTCCTAGTGAGCTCAGAAATCCCCCCCATCATTTTAATAAATTCAAAATAAGGAGGGGGGCGATGATTTTTCTTTTAGTGTTTGTGCTTCAAAGGGGTAAGTAAAAAGGGGGTAGAAAAAAAGCCAAAATCCTCCCCAGGCTTAAATCTAAATATGAAAACTACCTAGGGATCTATGTGAAGCTTTCCTAAAAAGGGTAACTCAATCTGTTCAGTAGTTTGAAATTTAATCTTCAGACAAAAAATCTACTTCTTTAAATAATAGGATATCATTATCTCCCTTCTTTTCTAAATCCTTCTCTCTCATTCTTTCTCTTTATTAATTTATGATGGTTAGCTTACACTTTAATCTCCTTTTCAATTCTAATTTCTAGACTGTGATATTCCAAGCGGAGACGGAGGGGGATCCAGCACTAGTGGGGGTGCGGGAGAGGTTGTCTGGTCCCCGCCAGGTGGGGGCGGAGCTGAGCCTGTGGTGTGGCCCCCCGGGGGCCTGCTGCCCCACCCCTGGTGCCGGGGGCAGGACACTCTTCGACGCGAGAGCGAACTTGATGCAGCTATGACCTTGTCCCAGCTCTCTGCAGGGGCAACACATCCTCACACATGACCTACTAGCCAGCGGTCATAGACAGCTGGAGCTAAATTTGTGTTAGGGGTCAAGTTCTATTTTACAACACTTATGATATGTCACTCTGACTTTTTTAAACACCCAAAATAATACCTAGCTTGTTTATCATTTTTCTGTGACTCTTCTTATTCTCTATAACCAATAGAATAAAAATAAAAACAAGGACGAAACATATCATATGTGTGTAGGATGGGGTTATAATTAATATGTGATTAGTATAGCTATTATACAATTAAGGAGATTATTACAATTGGTTACGTCTCGCAGCTTGATGCATAACCTCCATTTATTATTAAATTTTCCCGTATCGCTTCGAAACCGATTAATATCCTGTGGATTAGAACCGGTTCTCAGCCATACTGAAAAATTATGTCTAGCATCATATCATATCTAGTTTTTTACGAATATAAAAATGTACAATCATAATATTAGAACAAGTTTTTTTAGCCCTTGCCCCTTCGGCAACTCGGCGCTAAAAAAACTGGTTTTTCATCTTATAGTTGTACATTTTTATATCCAAGGAAAGCTGTTTATAATACGATGCGAGAAATAACTATTCGTCAATTTAATAGTTTGAACAAATTCAAGAGCTTGCTTAAAATAAATAGTTTTTCATTAGAGATGTTTGAAGCATTAAAAGAAATGGCTTTTTCGCATGTTAAATTAATCGCCTAATATGTCAGCTGACCAATTTAATAATTCTCCTTAATATCAAATCTTTAAATCCTTTTTATTTGTTTTCTCTTTGACTGCTTTCAGTTCTTTCATTTGAATTTAAAATGATATTATTTTAGATTTATAATTATTATAGTTTCAACTATACTCTTATTTTATATATTATTTTTTGTCTCAATATTCATGTCTTATTTACATAGTTTATTTGGGTTTAGTTTTTCTTTAATTTCTCTTATAAGCATTTTATTATGATTTTATTTTATTTTATAATAATATAGTTAGGATTTCATAATCTTCAAACTGACTTATTATATTATGAAATTTTAAAAATGCTTCAATAAGTCAAATTAAGAAAAATTAAACTATTTAGTAGGTTTTTTTATATTCCTTAAAATTGTCTATATACGTAAACTTATAAGATTGTAATTAAGATTTAAAAGGTAAATTTTCTTAATTTCAAGAAAATTGAACCAAATAATTAGATAATTTTTAATCGTTAATGATTTTTGACAAAGGCCAGGTTAGGTTTCATAGATAAGTAATGATAGCTAAGTCGGCAAGTTAAGTCAACTATAGATAAGTTATTAATTAGTAGATAGGAACTAGCTAAGATATTGTTAGGTTAGGGGTTAGTTAAGTTTGTCAAATATCAAACGATTATTTTTAAAAAATTAAATTTAAAAAAATTCTTTATATTTTTGTTTATTTATTATTTTTAGATTTTTCCTATTCTGTTTCTTATTCTATTATTGTGCTAACATGATGTAATTGTAAAGTAACCTTATTATATGTATCAATTATCATTATACAATATGATTGCAAATAAATTATGCATCATAAACTATTTTTAAATTAATAATCATTAGAAATATTTTTAGTATAAACAAAGCTTGTTTTGTTCAAACGTAGCAAAGCCAAAACAACCTAACATTGCAAAGGATAAGACTAAAAAAACAGTAGTAGAAATAAAAACTAGGATAACTACATCCAAAAAGCGAAGCTTTAAAATCAGAATGAAGGACAAACGAACAGAAGTCACTATGTCAAGTTTTAAATCGATATGACAATTCTAAAATGACTGATTTAATTGTAAGAGCGGACAGATCGACGGACGGACCGACCCTAATTATAGAACGCTTAGCTTTTAAAAATTCAGTTTTTTTGTGGATAAAATTTAACACAAACTAAATACTTAAAGCCTTATCTTAAAGCATTATCATTAAGTTATAAAAAGGATTAACTACAATTGAAATCTTCACGAATCCTGCAAATCTGTCATTCTACCAAACTAAAAACTTAAATGTAATTAAGTTTCAGAGCTCTAAAAGGATTAGACAAAGAAAATAAATTGCTGTACAGCGCCAATCGCGATAAACAAAATTTTCCTTTAGATTATAATTGTTGGTTGTAAGGTTTGGATAAAAATCAATCAAAATTGAATAACAGTTCTCAAAGTTATTAAGACAAAAAATATTACAACATTGTCATAAAACTTTGGGTACCAGAAATTTTTTAATGCATATGCAATAAATTTAAATTTTGGGCTACCAAGTACTCATTATAATGTAATTAAAGCTGTCCTAGTAATATATGTAAAAAAAAACGAACCCCTCCCCTTTATTTTCGATTTTGTGCTCGAATGGACCCTTCGGGAAAACCACTAAATTGTTGAGTTGGTTCTGTTACATGAAAAGCAAAAATATGAATTTTAAAGCCATTGTCACATCCCTAAATCCCTGCAAAAATCCAAAAATCATGGGGCCTTAATTTTTTTTTGCATTGCATCGCCTTGTTTGGTTGAATAAAATATTACAAAGTAAAATAAAATATGGAGTGTCTCGCCGCATCAAAAATATTGCTCAGCGTCACAAGTTTGATTGCCGCTGAATTTCAATATGCATATTATCTCAGGGAGTAAGGGAGGGGACAATGGGCAATTAATTCAAATTAAGAGTTTCCGCTGAAAAGCAATGAAAGCCAGATTTATCCAGAAAACTTGACCAAAGGGATCATGGAAATATAAATTAGAACCAAATTAGTTCTAAGAAAAAAATCATTAGACATAGTGCATTTCCTTACCCTAGGTTAGGTAACTTTATTTAACTTTTCAATAAAATCTAAAATGCAGCCGTTTTTGAGATAATTAGATTTGAAAATTTCAAGTTCAATTTTCATCCATTAGGAGTTACCGCATAATCATGACAAGAAAATTATTTATTTATTTAAAATTTTGAACAAGTTTGCTTTCATAAAGTTCTTCATAAAACCACTCCTGAAGTGAGTTAATTATTGTCTTTTTATCAGTTGCTTTGCTCAGGTCACGGAAATTCACCCTTAAATAAATTATATATAGAGAGGTTTTATGACAGACTTTATAAAAGAAAGTTGTTCAAAATTTAAATAAATAACCTTTGCTTTTCTTGTCATGATTATGCGGCAACTCTTAGTGGATGAAAATTGAACTTGAAATTTTCAAATATAATTTTTTCAAAAACGGCTGCATTTTAGATTTTATTGAAAAGTTAAATGAAGTTACCTAACCTAGGGTAATGAAAAGCACTATGTCCCAATCTAGGTTCTGACACAAAAGTCAAAGCACCTTCATACGCACTGTGTGAGCACCTTCATACTGACTAAATGTAGAGTAGCTGCGCTATTAGAATATAATAATGTACATATGCCTCGCCGCTTTCCTTGAAAAAACTCACGTAACACAAATTTGCTAGTTTTGTTTACAAATGTTTTTGATATTTTAATTTTCAAACTTTTGATACTTTTAATTTTCACCTGTAATGTGTAAGACACAATTTTAACTTTTTAAGTCGCGCTGCTAATATTTAGCTAATACCTGTCCTTCCGTCAGAGTCACATGACACTTTAAAATTTTCTTACTGCTATTATAGATAGAAGTCTGATAATTTTGTATAATGTCAATAAAATGCCACCTGTTTGTAAAAAAAATATTGGGGGGGGGGGAAGGGGGGTTACCCACCGGAAAAATATTTCTTGAGTAAAAATATGACTTGATTTGTAACAACTAAGGGCTTAGAAACATGTGACTCCAACCATTCACACGAAACAAATTTCTTTTGACTCCTACAAATTCTTATAAAAAATTTATTACTTTTTATGAATTTAAATATCGTATTATTAGTCTATGGAGATTATTGCCCATGTTCTTATAAAACTATGTAGTACAAAAATTTTACAAGTTTTTGTTATAATTTCTTTTAATTGGCTATTCGCGGATTTTTTTCATAATTATTTGAAATTGCTATAATTATATGTATAATTATCGAATAATATTGCCGCCAAATTGATCAGATTTTTACCTTTATATTTACAATCTTCATGCTTTTTAGGCTATAACACATATAACTTAAATTCACAACAATACAGTAAAATTCAAAATATAATAAGGATAAAAAAGAAGAAATATGCATTTTTTTATTCAAGAAGGAAGGAGGGGTGTTATTTGCCAAGAAACTTTAACTTTAATTCATATTAAGGTCTTCGATGGCAAAACCAAAATTATTTTTAAAAAAGGAACTTCAAATTGAAAGTTTAATTTTTGATAAAAATTGACTTGAAAAAATTTAATAGGGGCATTTGCACATGACAAAACATAGTTACCAAATTATAATTTATAAAAAAATCTCTTTATTTATCTAGTCCAGAGCCGGAGCCGTTTTTAAACGAAAATTACGGCTCCAGCTCAAGCAAAATATGACGGCTCCACGGCTCCCGGCTCCGAAACACTGCTAGAAACCCTAACTACTTGGCTAGCCTAAGAAATTATTTTATTGTAAAAGCTTAGTTTTAAGCAAAGTCACAACGGTTGATTACGAATTTAGCTCTGATTCTTATCACAATCATAAATATAACTTACATAAATGAGCTTTGCTGGAAAAGTATTGAATACTGATATAATCATACATTAATTTATTTCAACAATACAAATAATATAATTATTACAAATCTGAAAAATTTTAAGATAAAGACAATTTTTTCCAATCTTGAAATAGGATTTAAAGTTCATTTTGCTTTACAAGAAAATCTAAAAAAGAAACACAAAACAAATTCATTGTATTAGTCTCTGATCATTTCTGGGTCTTCTGGAGGAATATTAGATGGTTCCTCCCCCTGCTCTGGCCCATGCTGTACTTGTTGTTGATCAGGCGGAGGCTTTCCTGACTGCACTATGTGGATTGGGACATCACTGGCCTAAATTGCAAAAAAGTTCATTTATATTTTTATTTTTGAAAGTATGGCTGAAAATTAGTATGAAACTGTTCATAATGACGTCATACAATAGAAGAAATGACCAATGATAGGCCATGGCACAAACTTAATTACTATTGACTGGCCAGTATACATCTTAATTGACCAATGGTAGGACCAGTATGACGTCATTTTTTTATAGGCACTATCAACATTGGACTGTAAATTATACAAGTACTCATAGTACTCTAAGTTTAATAACCATCCTTTCATTTTTAGTTTGAAAACTTTGAATCTTGATTGGTTGGATTAAAGGAGTTAAGCTTAAGGTATGATAAGACAACCAACCCCCAATACCTTTCCAATAACCCTTTAAGGTAAATCTTAGTGGTATATAAGTGTTACTAGCGGCTTCGACCATAGCCTCTAGGGGCTTTGCCCCAAGAGGTTTGATCAAACCAATTTTTCGTATTTTAGATTTAAAAGAATAATTTATAAAAAAAAAATTTGGGGTGGGGGTGGTCGACCCTACTATTTTAATTTTAGTTTTAAAAAGAAATTTATTTTGGTGGGGGGGATATTTTTCATTTTTTTGGGGAGGTTGGGGGTGTCCCATCCCCCAAGAAAATGATTATAAACCTTCCCGGGACCTATAAGCAACTTTACTGTAAAGGAGGGCCATATCGGTTCAGCAGTTAGCGAGATCCTTCGCTACAAACAAACAAACAAACAAACAGACAGACAAACAAACAAACAGACAGACAAACAAACAGACAGACAAACAAACAGACAGACAGACAGACATCGTTGTACTTTGTATTTTAGATAATTGTCGTACAAACCTGATTGACAAGGTCACTAACACTTCGTCGTTGTTTCATAGCAGATCTGGCACTACGAACCCGAGCCTGAACATAGAGATGCATTTTTATCTGTACCATAGACAGTATAAGAATAACATACATGTGGTCATATTATGACTTTTAAAAAATACCACATTATTTATCTATCTACACATAAAAACTATTAAAACTTTTTTTTTCTTTATATAAGACATCTTTACATGTTGCACCAATTGTTTATTCACTAATTGATAAATTTAAAAAATATCTTACTTTGACTTCAGATTCTAGTTCCTTATTGCTACGCACAGCTGCGGCTGTTCTTGGTGGCTCTGTTGGGATAGGTACTGCTGGCTCACCCTTACGGGATGGTGTTGACCGTTGACCTCGGCTCTGACCTCCCCCTCTTTCAATTGCATCCATCTTCTAAAATTTTAAAAAGTTACAACCATGGGAAAAATTTTATCTTCCACATTAATCAACTATAAGATATACGTATTGCAAACACTTTGTACCAGCATCAACAAAGTGCAAGCGCCCCTAACTTAGAATATTGTAATTATAGGGCTAAGATTATTATTAAAATTATTACTATTAAATATGTACACTATTTCTAATATAAGAAGGGCCATATTTTGTTAACGTGATGCTAATGGTCATTTAGGCCTGTGATGCTGCAGTGCAATAAAACGAGGCGAGCAGTTATTGCATAGGAAATAAATTACAATTACAATTAAAAGGTTCTTCTATCTAAAAAAAGATCTTTAAGGACACAGAACATTAAGGTTTAAAATGTTGTAAAGTACCCCAAAAAAATTAACTGTCTCTAAACTTTTGAATTTTACCATTTTTTGGAGATGCATTATGCAGTACGGCTATGCTAGGTTTAGTCTCAATTAGCTTATTGTTTGTATTTGCTCATCTAATAAAAATGTCTCCTTCGTTGCATATCGACATCCTTGTTTTATTTCTATATTTACTCACATTTGTATGAAGCAATAAAACTTGTTTATAAAAAGTTTAAAAGATTTTTTGTGTCTAATTAGCAGGGAGGAGAAGGAAAATAGTTATTTCTTTCATCGTATTATAATCAGCTTTCCGCGGATATAGAATGTACAATTATGAGATTAAAACCAGTTTTTTTAGCCACGAGGTAACGAAGGCACTGGCTAAAAAACTGGTTTTAATCTTATGATTGTACTTTTTTATATTCGTAGAAAGCTGGATATAATACGATGCTAGACATAGTTTTTTCGTATGGATGAGAACCGGTTCCTATCCACCGGATTCGAATAAATACGAGAACATAATTTACAAGTCATTCATGTCCGTGGTTAGTTTTACATACTCAGAGATCTTAAGGGATAAGACAATGGATGATGAATTGATATAAACTTCAAATTGCAAAAGTTGTAGGTAAAAAATAGAAGAATATGTTTATGTCGACAATATTGCATTGTATAAAAGTGGACATGGCTGACATGTCCTAGGGTGTGGGTAAAGGGGTGTTTATCCCCCTCAAACTTTGAAACCCCTCATTTTACCCACCTCAAAAAGTTAAGAAATGCATTAGATTACCCCCATCAAGATAAAAAGCTGTTTTTAATGAATTTTTTGGGGTAATAGTTATCAACAAAGAAATCATACTTGTGTAAAGAAGGTTTTTGAAATATTATTACACTAGCAGCTATGCCCCTAGAGGCCTCTAGTGACATTTAAATGTTTTTTTTATTTTAAATATCTAATTTGAGAAATAACTTGTCTATGTTATCAATTGTTAAATGCATGTGTCTAAACAGCGCGACTACGCTTGCGAGACTACGCTAGCGACACTATGCGGCGGAAATATTTCAATTTTTTTCAATTTTATTGTGATTTTTCTTGGGAGGGTAGTGGTACCCTCCCCCAAAATAGTTAAAAACCTTCCCGGGGAATATGACAATCTACTCTGTTAAGGAGAACCCAATCGGTTCAGCGGTTAGCGAGATCCTTCGGTACAAGCACACAGATACACAGACACACAGGATAATGTCTACTTCATATATGGCAGATGTCCTATTCCTTTACCTCTGAAACATTACAAAATACAAACATTCCTACAGCTTAATAAAGACCAAACTGGAATTTGTAAAGAAGAACAATTTCTAAGAAAAACATTTTGGTTTAACTTGCTTTACAAAAAGATTATTTCTTTGTTTATAACTATTATTGATACATATAATGAAATAAAAAAAGAAAAATAATACATTTAGTCTCATTAATGAATTGATTTTTAGTTGGTTGAAAAAGAAGATAAAATCATGCAATAATCATGCATCTCTGTAAGTAGCTGTTTTTCTCATTGACTCTTTTACTCATTGAGTTTAGTTAGATCAACTTAAAAATTTGTGCTTTTGTTTGTCAAATTTCATAGAAATCTAATAAATATATATGAATGACACATGCAGTACCTTCATAAGTACACTGGATGTATTTTCGTCTGTGCATTAAAGTAAATTATGGGTGTATTAACAGAAAAGAAGGGGACAATGGTCAATTTATTACATTAGACCCAAAAGTTTTATTATAATATTTTTTTATTCATTGGGGACTTTTAATGCGTTTTGATTGGTTGGTTCATCAATTTGAGTGTGCAAACGTTCAACCACTAATCGTAATCTACAAAAGAAGTGATTTTGTGTATCATCATTGGATATACGCATTCATTTATAGGCCTTTGTCTTATACCTTTATCTCCCTGATGTAATTATGTCAAATTAATTTAATTACTCCCGGCAATTATGCGATTGACAGAATTTTTGTAATGTTAAAAATACATCCATGACTGCCAGATGCTCCTCCGCTTTTAATACATAAGTCAATTATACATCTAGTGCATTTTTTCAATCGTTTTTTTGCATCTATGTCTTGGTACGTTTTTTAGAAAACACAAAAAGAAGTAAATAATTAATTTCTAGAAAAGTAATCAAGCCAAGACTAGAGATTAAAAGCTAGAGTTTTCCGTGTGGTAATGGGTACGAATCTTGGCCCAAATAACTCTGTATAAGTTATTAGTAACCACTGCTGCTATGTCAGATACCTAACCTTAGTAAAGAATTATAAGTTGGGGATGCTTGACATATCAATAGACATTGCTACGCTTTCTGTTTTTTATGTACACTGGTATAGGGCTTGTTAAAAAGGAAAAGATAATTCTTATAAAGGTAACATGATGTCTTTTGTCTGTTTGTGAATAGCAAAGGATCTTGCTAAACGCTCAACCGATATGGTTCTCCTTTACAGTGAAGCTTCTTAGAGGTGAAGGGAATATTTAAAACTGAATTGAGGGAGATCGCTATCGCTATCCCAAGATTAATCTCCATTAAAAATAATAACATCCCCTGAAAAAAAAACATATTTTTCCTTTACATTTAAAATAAATTAAATTGGAGGGTGTACCAATTAGGGTGGGTCGATTTTGAACATTTTTTTCTGAGACCAAAGCGGGGATCTGCAAACGATTTTTATGAGTATAATACACCTCTGGATGATTTAAAATTTATCCTAAGTCTTAAAACCGCTGACGACCAGACGTTCAATTGTATAGCTATTTGTAAATGGGTGTCGAAAATTTATTGAATCAGAACTATGGCTTCATGGTGCTCCCAGGAAAGGCATTGAGGAGTAGAATCAGGAACTTTTGA
>LS045313.1:357-13496 GCA_900241095.1 Acartia tonsa
ATCGATAGGACAATTCTAACATGCCTAAATTAACGAAAAAAGCTATCCGTTTGTGACGGACGTACGGACGGACGGACCGACCCTAATTATAGAAAAGCTTCGCTTTTAAAAATTCATTAGACAAAGGTCAATTTATTTTACTTTTGCAATGAATTTAAAATTTTTCATAAAGTTGATATCCGAGGTTTTGCATGATTCTAAAAATTTCTTCGAGAAAACGTAGAAAATAAATGCCCAATTATTGCATTTTTAAAATTGCTCTAAAATATTGTATTTTTATATAATTGTGCAAAGTTTAATGTGAATTAAAAATATAACTTATTATTTTTAGTAACTTTGATTAAACATAAAACACAGATACATCTTTAAATCAAGGTCTCAGAAGGAATGGTATAAAGAATTTGAAGATTAGTATTCATCTTACACATGTTAGGACAAAATTGTGCATATACGTCTTTGTTTAATATAATAGTTATATTTAAGACAACTTTCCGCGGATGTTAAAATGAAATATTATAAAATTTAAACCAGTTTTGTTAGCCCCGAGTGGGCTAACAAAACAAGTATTAATTTTAGTATTCGTGGAAAATTGTCTGTAATACATAATACACTGATGTTATACATAATTTTTCAGTATGGCTGAGAACCAGTTCTAATCCAGCGGATATCAATCGGTTTCGAAGCAATACTGGAAAATATTTACCTGAGGTCTGAGTGCAATTGTTTTGATTTTGGACCAGGCACAGCTGTCAACATTCTAGGCTCTAAACATAAATTATCATCATATAACTTTTGAGGGGGAGGTAGACCACCTTTCCAAGAGATATACTCCTTAGTAAAAAATTACCCCCTCAAAATCTAAAAACTTTACTTTTTCAAATAAAAATTTTAAATTGGGAGGTCAACTCCCCCCCCTCAAGGGCCCCTTGAGGACTCAAGGTTGCGTAGCCAGTAATATTTACATATTGTATGTCAAATTTTTTTTAGTTTAGTGTAGGTTTGTTGTCTACACAAATAATACAATTTATCTTTATTAATATGGATAAATAGCTTTTCCAGATTGTTTTTCCACTATAATAATAGGAATATTAATAAAAGAATCATATATGTATATATTCAAAACAAGCGGCTACGTCCCAAAAGGATAGAGTTTAATTTAAAGTCGAGAAAACAAAACATTATTATAACCGGTTCTACCCCATCCCTTATTCACTTCCCCACTTTCAGGTTGGGGGGGGTGACGCAAATTTCAGATCCATGATTTCGCGATTTGAGAAAAATTTATATTTATATTATAGCGAATTAAATAATCTTGCAAGCATCGCTTTTATCTTATGAAGAAAAATCAGCGAAAAACTAGATCTGAAATTTGCGTCACCCTTCCAATATGACGCATGACCGCTACGACCGCGAGACGTGGCATTAAATTGTCCACAATCCAAAAAAGATGTTAGAGGTTTTTATAAGAGGGAGGGTGGGGTTGGTCGACCACCAAAATAAGTTTATAGTTAATAGTGCCTATAAAATACAAATGACCAATATATTACAGAGACTAAATTACCAATGGCAGGCCAGTATACATTTAGTATTAGGTTAATATGACGTCATTTTTATAGGCAATAAAAAGCTTCTTTGTTTTACCTGTTGGTTCTGGGGGAATCTCCAGTTTAGTTGCTGCTACAGATGATAACTTCCTTGTCAACTGAAAGTTTGGAATTCCTGTCCTGCTGGACAAACTAAAAATTCGTCCAGAAATCATTTTAACTGAAATGGAATAATTTATATTTTAGCCAGAGAGGAAGGGGTCATTGGACTTGTTATTACACTAGTCAACAAACTTTATTAATAAGGTTTTCTTATTCGTTTGCTTAACAACTTTAAGGACTTTCATAGATTATGGATTGGCTGGTTCATTAAGTTTAGTGTCCAAACGTTTTATCCACTAATTGTATAATCTACTGGAGAAAAAAATTGTGTATCATCATTGAGAATGTACATCAATAAATAGGCCATTGTCTAAGATCTTTTTTAAAAACTATGTAGTTAACTTTGAGACAATATTTGATTTTAAAAAAGTTTTCAAGTAGGTTGGTATAGGAGAAACCAGGGATCTAAAGGGATAAGACAATGGCCGATGAATTGATGTACATCGCCAATGATGATAAATAAAATTGCCCTTCTGTATATTAAAATTACTGGTTGAAACATTTTAACACTCAACTTAATGATCCAACCAATCAAAATTCACAAAAAAAATAATAAGCCAACGAATAAGAAAACATCATTATATAACTTTGGAAACTAGTGTAATAAACAGCCCATTGTCCCCTCTCACTCTGCGTACAATATTTGATACAATATTAAATTTACAAATAATACTTAATTCAAAGTTTTTGCAAGTGGATTAGTATAGGAGAAGCCCGCAGTCAGTCAGCTGGCAGCTGGGCATAAACATGTATCCAACCAGGTAAATATAAATATATTACTCAACCATTCCGAGAGGGATAACTGAACTCAGAATAAAGCCAATATTACAACACTCCACAGGTTATACTTATATGTATTACTACACTAAATTCACAAATATATATAAGAACCAACAAACACACTAATCTAAGCAAGATTAAACTTGTTATCAGATTAGTTGAAGATTCAAGATATGCGCTCACAACACAATTTAATACACGCAATATAACAAAATGGGTTAGACTTAAAAACTTGATTTGGAAATAGAGTAGCCACCTCACTGCAGAGCCAAGGATCACAACTCAACTAGATTCAGAAGCGAACTAAGTTCAGAACTTAGAAGGGCTGCAGTGGTAATCAAATAGTTACTCTGAGAGAGAGAGAGAGAGAGAGAGAGAGAAAGAAAAGGAAGGAAGAAGGAGGAAATGATAAGATAAGAAAATTAAAATAGAGAGGAAAAAGATAAGAAAAGACTGTAAAACAAAAAGAAAAGAAAATTTAAGAGAGAAATATGTATGTAAGAATAGAACAAGAGAGAATTAGAAGTGGGAAGAGGGAGAGAGAGAGAAAGAAGAGGGGAGAGAGAGAAAGAAGAGGGGAGAGACAGAAAGAAGAGGGGGGAGAGAGAGAAAGAAGAGGGGAGAGACAGAAAGAAGAGGGGAGAGAGAGAAAGATGGGGTGGGGATGGGGATAAGAGTAGAATACAGAGTGAGGTTAACGGAGGCAGAAAAATGGAGTGACGGAGACTCAACAAACCAAAACTGGAAGCATTTCAGTTGCGAAGCTACTCTACAAATAACAAATATCCCTACTCTATTTTTACGTTATTATTCTTGTTGTGCAATTTTATCATACTAGCGGTTTCGCCCCTAGTCTCTAGGGGCTTTGCCCCAAGAGGTGATCAAAATTTTTTTTTTGCCGAAATTCGTAAAAGGACCAAGGAAATCTTCAGGAAAAAAAAATAAGGACCAAGGAAATTTTCAGCAAAAAAAAAAAAAAAAAATGTGGGTGATAGCCTAAAACCACCACAGGACCAGTAGGTGTATACCCTGAAGAGTAGAATCCGATCGGTTCAGTGGTTACCGAAATCTTAAAGGGCGGACAGACGGACAGACATCATTCTACTTTGTATTATATATATCTTTTAAGTATGGCTTAGATCCGATTCATTTTTGCTGGATTAGATCCAGTTCTTAGTCATAGAGAAAAATCATGTATTATTAATCGTATTAAAGAGAACTTTTGAAATAAAACAATAAAATCAACCCTGTATTGTTGGCTCAGGTCTTTGGCCCCTTAAAACTAACAAAACTGGTATTAAAGATAACTCCAATTTATTGCTTTTTATTTAGTACTTATGTCCGTAATAATGTAATAGTCCTTGTTGCGGATTTCTCTTTTAAAGCTATGCTTTGATAGATAATATCGTTCTTGTTAGAATGGGCTAGGCTGAATATTTCATAAGAGTTAGAGAGGCATGGGTGAAACAAAAGTACAAAATAAGATAGGATAGAGGGAGGAGTAAATAATGGTTATTTATCGCATCGTATTATAGACAGCTTTCCGCGGATATAAAAATGAAACATTATAAGATTAAAAGCGATGGGCCGAAGGCCCCAACTAACAAAACTTGTATTAATTTTATTTTTAAATTTTTTTTTCGGGTATAGTCCCTTTCATGGCAACGCACCTTAAGGGCGATTCTTCGTATTTTTCACAGTAGCTTTTCTCCTATTTCTATCCCCTGTGGGGCCGATTGCCTAACCCAGTGGGGCAATCACCTAACCCAATATAACCTAACCTAACCTAATATAACCTATAAAAAGCCATTTTAAAAATACGACAAATCGCCCCTTAAGGGGCGTTGCCATGGAAGCCATACTTGAAAATAGATTTATTGGAACTTGTTCGCTATTAAAAGCTCATTGATTTCAAGGCCTAACCATATCGCATAATAGGTTTCAAAGCCATACTTATATTATTAATGCTTTAAGATTCTTAAATTATATTATATAAAAATTAAAGTTTCGTTAAGAAAAAAGTTATATTTTTGGCAATAATTTAACTGGTAGAAGTTTTAACTTTAAGATAATTGAGGAAATAATTAATAGATATACAAACAAGCTTAATAAAATATAATACACATGAAATATACATAAGAATATACCTTTAAAATTAGCCCTGATCAAGAAGAGAAACCAGAGGTGGATTCTTAAAAAAAGTTTGCCCCACTAATGGCTTAGTGAGGCAAAATTGTTTTCGTGATAAATCCACCAAAATCACATAAAAAATCTACAAAAAAAAAAAATTAACAAAATCATAGAAGGGTTATGAACATAAGATTTTATTCAATTTTTGTAGATTTTTTATGTCCTTTTGGAGGATTTTTCACAAAAACAATTTTGCCCCCTAAGCGATTAGTGGGGCAAATTTTTTTTAAAGAATCCACCTCAGACCTTAATTTAGCATGAAAAATAACCTTCCTGGAAAATGAGATAATATGGCACTATTTAAGCACTTATATATCGGAAAACAAAGTATAATTTTAAGGACTTTCAGGAGGGATTAATAATGAAAACAGAGCTTTGTGTCTATCTATTTATTTTGTCTCATATTAATAAAATTTTTTAAAGGGTCTGATGTCTGAAATAATTGATGTTTTTAAAAATACCCGGCTCCTTAAAAACTTTGGGCACTTGCTAGTTCAATATAGAAGTATCCAAACTTTTCTTTTTTTGATTATTTTCTAGGATATACATTAATTTATCGTCTTATCACTTAAGATCCCTAAAAGATTTTTCACAGACTCACGACCATACATATTTCAATGTCTGTTTTTTGTTCTTGAACCTGACCCATTTCCGAGGTACTTTAATACTTAAACAAACATAGAAAGATAAGAATACAGGTGGACAGTTAGAAATATGTAGTATCACTATCAAGTAGCTAGCACTGAGTTATACAATAATATATTTAAATATATGTGATAATCAGTGTTCGGCAGCCGCGCCTCAGCCGCGCATAAGCCTCGGTTTTAAACCTGTTTGTGAGCAGAAAAAGACATTTTAGAAAGAAGGATTGTCTGCTAAAGAGCAGTTTTATACATCTAGCTGAATTTTATAGTGATAAAATGACGATTTCACTGAGGCTTACACGCGGCTTTCGCGCGGGTGCCGATCCCTGCATAAAGCATGTCAGAAACATCAGGAATACTTCTCACAACCTTTATCAACCTTGGAAGCTCAGGAATTTCAAAATAAAAAAGTCCACAAATGTTCTGTAATTTTTATCTTTAAATAAGATAGTTTTTCGCTTGCAAAATGACAGTTTTTGTGCGCTGTAGGACTAAACAAAAATGGGTTCTACAACTTTTTTTTGTTAGGTTTATACAAAATATTTATATTTAGTATGACTTTATTACCGATTAATATTCGCTGGAATAGAGCTGGTTCTCAGCCATATTAAAAAATCATGTATAGCATCGTGCTACAGACAATCTTCAACGAATATTAGAATATAAAAAAACATAAAATTAATACCAGATTTGTTTGCTCGGGCCTTTATACGCTCAGGGCTAACAAATTAGGTTTCTGTTAAAATATACTACAATGTTATAAGCGAAGCTTCTCTGTAATCAAGTCCTAAAATTGTCCTGAATAATGTAAATGTGTCCTTAAACAGTATCATGTATTTAACCAGTTTTGCAACAAATTTACTTTAAATTCTGTTCTGTTTATTCAGTTCTGTTACTCCACAAGTTTATGTTCGTTTGTCCTACCATTTCAGAGCTTCGCTTTTATGGGTGTTATCATCCTTGTTTGTTTGAATTCTATCTTGCCAAAGAAATGTTTCACCAATCAACACCCTAAGGCTCACACAACCCTGACAAAAATAACTTACCGCTTGTTATTATTCCTCTTATTCAAAGTAAACACAAATATCGTTTTACAGGCGAAATGTTTTGTTTAAGTGACAAATCAGTCACTTAAACAAAATACCGGCTAATTTCGTGGTCGGGCAGAAAAATAACACAAAATAGTTGTAAAGTTTTCATGCATAATAACAATGGATTTTAAGAAACTCAATGAAATGGAGTGTGTGAGAGATGTGCACACTTTCATATCCTATTATATAAAGTAGTAAACGTTTTTTGTCTGTCCCGTAGGATCTCGCTAACCGCTGAACCGATATTGTTCCTCTTTACAGTGAAGCCTCTTATAGGTCCTGGGAAGGTTTTAAACTATTTTTGGAGAGGGTGTCTTCACTCCCCTCCCCCCAAAAAAATATTTTTAAAACTCAAATTTAAAAAGGAATAAGGTCGACTTTTCCACCTCCTACCAGTGCCCCTAGAGGCTTCTACGGGCGTAGCCACTTGTGTGATAAAAAGAATCAAACATATCTTACCTTTTTGATGCTGATCAATAACTTTTTAATCTATAGATTTTTAAAAAAAAATTTTAACAAGTTTATTTATAAACATGTGAGTGCGCCCCTAGCATCCAATGGTTCTGTATTCAACAGGGGTAATAAGAAGGCAGAGTCTAAATCATCCCATGACCAATGTGAAGCTTTATAAGAATTTAGAAAGGAGAACTCAATCAGTTCAGTAGTTATTGTAATCTTAAGCTTCAGACAAGAAAAATCCTTTCTACTTTACAATTTCCTCGCCAGAAATCTTCCTCAAACTTAATTAATAATAATAAACTCTCATTAAGATTTAGAAACTATCAGGAGACAGAGAAAAGAAAGTGCCACAAAAAATTACGTTATACGATAAAAATGACCAATGAGAGGCCATTTAAAATTTTACCATTGATCAATTACAGTGTATACTGACCTCTCATTGGTCAATCTTATTATATGGCGTCATTTTTTTGGTGGCACTTTACGCTGTCTCACTCTCAACTATCAGTCCTGCTGTTTGCGAGATCTTTGTTGACAGTCACACTGACTACTTTATTATATAGGATGGGTTATAATTCTGTTTTTAATCAAATAATATTAAATTACGTTACCTCCTAAGGGCAGGAGTTGCGCCTGCTTATGGGCCAAGAAATTCCCACCACTCTAACTATGTATGTCGCCTGATATGGCAGCAGAAGGAACCATTTTTAACGTATTTAGTTATGACACGGTGTCTGGCTGAGATTTGAAACTACCACCTCCCTAACGACGATCGGATGCGCTACGGTCGTGGGTTAATAGTTATTTCTCGCATCGTATTATAAACGGCATTCCGCGGATATAAAATGTACAAAAGCTGGATATAATACGATGCTAGACATAGTTTTTTCGTATGGATGAGAACCGGTTACTATCCACCTGATTTGAATGAATACGAGAAATAATATTAAATACGTTAATAGTTATTTATCATATCGTAATATTAACAGCTTTCCGCGGATATAAAAATGCACAAGTATAAGATTATGGTTTTAATCTTATGATTGTACATTTTTATATTCGTATAAAACTGGATATAATACAATGATATACATTATTTGCAGTATGACTGAGAACCGGTTCTAATCCACTGGATATTATTTGGATTCGAAACGATATTGGAAACGAAATTACCCGCCTTTATTTTTTTTCTTTTAAACAATCTTTTTATCCTTTCATTAAATCTAGTACTGTTTTTCCTCCTGTTTTTATCAAATAATATAAAGCAGTAAAAATCAGAAAACATGGCAAAAACTGTAACAAAAAGTGTTTCAATTAATTGGCCGGGCAGAAAAAAAACACAAACCATTTGTAAAGCTTGCATATCACTAACATAGAGTTGACAATGGAAAGTTTACAAGATCTGCACACTACATTTTATATTTTCATAGTTAATATTTGCTCATATCTTTACAAATATATTCAGTTTCATCTAAATGTTGTAGTTTTACTTTTCTATAAAAGTTTTTGATGTTATTTTGTGAATATACAATATTTATGATATTAACATAAAAGCGTTGTAACAACATGACATTTTTTATTTCATAGTCATCCGAACCTATTATATGTGAAAACAAGAAGTCTTTAAAAAATTAGCTTAGTGAATATTTACATGTTGGACTATTTTGGTATAATTTTCAAAATACAAACGTCTAGATAATTCTTTTTTTTTGGTAATGGTAAAGTTAAACAAAAATATTATTAAATCATATTTAAATTTCACAAATGTTAAGTACTCAATCTAATTTTAAAAAAAATCGACTATAGACAAATTCAAATATTCAAATTAAAGACAAGGTTAAAATTAAAGAGCATATTATAAATTGATTATATAAATATGATTTTGTTATAATTTTAGAAAATATGCAAGGCCCCATATTGAGGACAGCAGTTCTCTGCTTGATATTGGTTATTTCAGCACAAGCTCAAAAAAGGTAAACAAAGAAAATTCTTTGAAATTACAGAAATTTAAAAATATAGAATGTAGGTAATTTGCTATAATTTACAAATTCATTCTTCCCAAAAAGTAAACTTTTAGAACCGGTTCTCAGCTATACTGAAATTTTTTGTTAAGCATCATATTATATCTAGTTTTCTACAAATTTAAGAATAAAAAAACAGTTTTTTAGCCCGTGCCTTCGCTATCTTGGGGCGATGCGATAACTATTTTTTTGGTCTATTAAGATAAGGTTATTCTTTCTTTGATATTCTAAATATTTGATTGTAAAATAGAAAAATGATAAATCTAACAAAGAGATAATGGAGTAGGAAGAAACAGAACAAAATTAGAAGCTAGTAAAAGTGGCTGACTCCGATTATGACGCAAAAAAAATAACCAATAATAGGCCACTAAAATTTTACCATTGGTCAATTACAGTGTATACTGGCCTCTCATTGGTTAATTTTTTTGACGTCATAATCTGAGTCAGCCACTTTTACTAGCTTCAAAAAATTATAATTTTTTTTTAGAGACCCAAAACTTTTCCTGGTATCATCTACAACAGCAACAACTGTTACCACAACAACATCTGTAATGAGCACTCTAACATCATGTTACTAGTAAGTCAATTCTATCTTGAGCACTCTAAAATCAT
Source organism: Acartia tonsa (assembly GCA_900241095.1). Lineage (NCBI taxonomy): Eukaryota > Metazoa > Arthropoda > Copepoda > Calanoida > Acartiidae > Acartia > Acartia tonsa. Next base: position 9,861 of record LS045313.1, read on the forward strand.
GTTACTAGTAAGTAAATTCTGTCATGAGCACTCTAATATAATGATACTATTAAATAAATTATGTCATGAGCACTCGAATTTCATGCTACTAGTAAGTCAATTCAGTCATGAGCACTCTAACATCATGATACTAGTTAGTAAATTCTGTCTTGAGCACTCTAACATCATGCTAATATTAGATAAATTGGCAGAAATCATAAAGTAGCTTTAAATCTAGATAGAGGACATTATGACCTAACCTATTGTTCAACTTTATCTAGTGGTGGCTAAACAAAATGAAATCATTTGAAAGTAAAAAGAGTAACATATTGAAACTAAATAAGATATTACAAATTATTGGGCACTATTTCTAAGAGTAATATTAACATTGATATAAATATAATTGAATAATTTGATTATTACATTTCACCGTTTCAACTGTGTATTTTAGCGTAAATGACAATAACACAACCAAAAAGAACTGTGGAAAGAAAAAGAAGAGGTCTCTGCTTTTGGATGATGAGTCTGAAATCATTAGGTTAGTAATGGATCTATTATTATTTGGATGCTACACCAGATTTTCGCGTTCTCTGATAAAGTAAATCCCTTACCTCAATGAACTTATCAATAAATGATGTACATGTTAGCAACCTAAATTGATGATAATATTTCCCCTGTCGTAATATTCTACATCCATTATGTTAGTGTAATTGTATCAGTTTCAACCTTGTACATTCTAGTCAATCACAAAAAATATAATCAAAGAATATTATAACAACTCCTATATACATTTTGATGAATATTATTTTGCACTGATTAAATAATCTAAAAGAACGTGTCCAAACCTTTTTATGATTTAAAAAAACTAGTCGGTGCTTTTAGTAAGTAGTAGATGTAAAATGATACATGTAATTTATATATGCAATCGTTTTTTTTGTAGACCTCTTATTTTTGAAGTAATTTAAGTTTTAAAAAATTAAGTTGGTTTTAAGGTACTAAAACGCAACAAAAAAGAAGAAAATTGCCATTATGAACAAAAATATTAATTTGACACCTTACTGTTTAATTTCTGTTTAGTAATTATTGAAAAAATCTAATTTGTTGAACCCCGTTGAATCAAAACTTTGAACGTTGGAAGCTTGTCACGAATAGGTTAAAATAAAATCACAAAAGTTAGGACACATTCATTTTAAATATTATACACCTATTTAAAAATTTCAGCGAAAGAGTTGTTGCTAAGGATACAGAAATTAACTCCTCAGAGGGAAGTGAACTTAAAACTTCAGAGAGAAAGGGAAAATTCTTCTTTTACTACATGACCACAACATCTACTTCTACATCTACATCTACTTCAACCTCTTCAAGTTATACTGGTGAGTTTATTCTTTCAGTTAATACAATATAATACAGCTAATTGTATGTATAATAGTGGATAAACAAAATAATATTAAAATATTTGATACAATTTCAGTTAAATTTCTGATTTAAGGGTATTAAAAGGGGGAGGGGTAGGAGTTCAGTGGTTGTACTTCTAACATATAAGGGAGAGTCGAGTTCCAAGCGATGGAAACTGCCAAAGTCAGCAAAATATTATTTCGGGGCACATGATGACAAGTTTAGCACACTAAATAAAGTTGTGATGATTTTTAGATGTTGACATAAAAAAACCCACAGTTTTATTTAATTTTTTGGTGTTGTGGCAGCATAATTTATCTTCACACAATTTCAACCAATGACATCTCTGGTATGTAAGTACCTCCACAGATCACCTATTGGCTGATTTAGAGAGTATGTCTCTAGATTATCTCTATTCTCATTGCTGAACTGGGAAAGTGCCTACCTGTATTTATGGAAATATACCCAATACAGCATCTGTCTTTGCCCATGAATAAAATATCATCATCATTAATATTTAGACCATTGATTGTTACTTTGAATTAATCAATTTATAAAGGTTATTACACAAATAATCTTTAATTATTTTTTTTTATTTTCAGCTACCTACACAATTTCCTTCACTCTGTGCACACCATCTGGAGCTGCAGTATTCTGTGGATAAGATATACAGTTGATGCAAGCCAGCATGGTTTCATCATTTATAATTCTTGACAAATTTCATAAAATTATGTTGGTTTCGTATTAACTTTATTGTTGAGTTTTTGTTTATTGTTATTGTTCTTTTTAGTTTTCTGCAATATATAAAATTTTTGTTTATTTGATGTTATTACTACTTAATAAAACTTGGATAACAAGATCATTATCATCATTAGATTATTTAGAATAATCATATCTCTTATACAAAGAAGAACGATGTCTGTCTGTCAGTCCGTCTGTGTATCCCTCTGTCTGAAGCTTAAGATCTCAGTAACCACTGAACCGATTGGACTCTACTCATCAGGGAAAATAACTACTGGTCTGTAACAACATCCATAAAAGCGAAGCTCTGAAACAGTAGGACAAAAGGGCATAAACACTTGTATAGTGTCAGAACGGAATAAACAGAATATAAATGTTTAAGAGTCGAAGCAAAATTGTAATTAAATTTGTTGCAAAATTGCTTGATGCAGGGAAATGTTTAAGGACATTCTTGCATTTTTAGGACTTGATTATAGAGTTGCTTCGCTTATAATATTGTACTTTGTTGTCCCAGGAATCAGTATACCAAAAATCAGATAAATCGGATTATTAGATCACATAAAAATTTGTTGTTAAAAAAGCTATTCGTTACGGACGACGGACGGACGGACGTACGGACGGACCGACTCTAATTATAGAAAAGCTTCGCTTTTAAAAAGATTTGTATTTAAGAATCAAATTGTCTTACAGTAAAATTTAAGAAAATATTGTAATTTACACATTCTATGCACGCAATTTTGACTTTTGTCTGTTGAGTGAACGTTGGTATTTATAAATTACCTCAGCTGCAAGCATTTTTAAAGATGCTTTACCTATGGACATAATCTATTTATCTAACAACTGCGCTACTATTTAAATTTCCATGTTTGTTCCATAATATCAATCTCAATTTATTCAAATTTTCATTGATCAAAATCAATTCAAATAATTTTAAATTTTGACAACAACTATATACATATACATATGTACGTCAAGAATATTATGGAATATATCTGGAAAAAAATGATATATTTCCGTATCTGCAGACAACAGCAGAAATGCAGGTTTTTATGTCACGATGGCTACGCCTCTAGTATCTAGGGGTTCTGTATTTGAAGTTTGAGGGAGGAGTCATAAAAACAGCCTAAAAGCATCATAGAACATATGAAAATGGGTTAAGCAGGATCTTAAGGGACAAACAAAATTTCACTACTGCATAATTTAAAAAGGGGGAGGTAGGTTGTGTTGAAATTCCGTAAAAGTGTAAGTTTTAAGGCTTAAAACAGTAGTAGAATGATAATATTCACTAAATATGTGTATTAATAAAACCATAGACAAAAATTTTTATAAATTTAAATTTAGTGAATATTATTGTTCTATTTTTAAGCATTAAAACTCACACCTTTACAGAATTTTAGCACAAGCTACCTCCCACTTTATCATTTATTTTCATAATTTTTAATCACAATTTTTATTCTCGAGTACTTATAGGAAAATAAAAATGATAGTTCAATTTTTAAACATACACCAAATGCGCACAAT
>LS045317.1:2933-16359 GCA_900241095.1 Acartia tonsa
TCCCGACCTGAGAATCCTTGAGCAGTGTAGCGGTCAATCTTTACGCGGGCCTCAGGTAAAATTTCAATATCATCTGCACCGTAGATCTCACGCGAAACAGTGCGGATTTTCTCCTCAATTGGCAGGCTTAGGTCATACAAGAACTAAAATAGAAAAAAATCTACTTAGTACTTTTAAGTAACTGGATGTATGTAAAGTATGTATAATAATTTGGGTAGTTGGACCTCTAATTTATAGGACTATATTATTATAATTATAAGACTGATAAATCTTTTCAATTGGAATAGGATTGCTTTTAACAAAGCCATGAAAGTAGAGGTTACCTTGAAGTTGCTTTGTTGTTTGCAGGCAGCCTCGACAGCAATGGCCAGATCTTTTGCTCCAGGTCCTCCCTGAAAACATAGATTTTTTAAAAATTCTTCCATTAGGTAACTATTAAAAATTTTTAAAGACCGGTATCCGGATAGTCTCAATATCCGGCCGGATATTGAAAATGGCCGGATACCCACACCCCCCTAAAACCAATATTTGGGAGAATTGCCATTTTCACCACCTCCCTCAAAGTTTCACATCCCCGTCTCCAAGCAATACCCTGTGCACGATTCTATTTTTTCTATTTCTATTTAGGCTGTCTCTAAAGTTTGACAGCCTTGAACTAATAGCACAATCTAAATATCAAAAAAGATATTCTATCACACGTCAGTTTTGTATACTGGTACCTTGGCCCAATGGCTACAAATGACAGCATCGAAGGCCCCGGCATTCTTGGCAAGGCGAGACATCAGCTCCAATTCAGCATCTGACAAAAGGTAGTAGAGTTGGAAAATCAAAAATTTTAAGGATGGACCAATGGACCCAACGATAAATTATTACGACAAAATAACCCCTTTTGTAAGGTATATTAAAATTATAAGTGGAAAAAAAACATTATTTTGCACGACCCAATCATGATTCAATTGTCATTCAAACAATCAAGGAATATCTATCTATAAATATAAAGTCCTTGTTACCACGGGCAGAATTAGATATGAATACAGGGTTGGCAAGAAAAGTCCAGGGCAGTTAAAACCACATGGTTTTGACCGGTTTTAACCACCAGAAAAAGTCAACAAAAAGGTCTAACAAAAGTCCACTTTTAAAAAAACAAAAGTCCACCTTGAAAAAAAATGCTATGTTCGCCTCCAAAAAGGTCCTAAATTACTACTTTTTCGTAATAAACTTCTTATTTTTTATCAAAATGCCTGTAAACACAGTATAAAAACATTAGAATTTACAACAAAAAAGACTTATTTTTAGAAAGCAACATTTTTATTTGAAAAATGTATTTAGGTATGAGAGAGGCAATAGTGAGCTGAGAGGATTTCTTGGTAGTACAGATACTCTACAATTCTCTTGAATGAATGAACGATAGTACCTAAAAAATTTAGGCTTGCCTCTTAAATTATAAAAATAACAGATACAAATTTTTTTATTAAATATGCTACAAAATTTATCTATGAAACATAGAATAAGAATTCAGAAACTAACAAATACTTTTAGCTTAAATTAGGAACAGTGATCTTTTGACTTAATAAATTAACATTAATATCAATAAGTTAATTTTATAATTTAAGAGGCAATCCTAAATTTTATACTAACGTTCATTCATTCAAGATAATTGTAGAGTATCTGTACTACCAAGAAGTCCTCTCAGCTTATTATTGCCTCTCTCATACCTAAATACTAAAGATTGGGTCAATACGTTGACATTTACGTTGATTATTTAAAAAAAAATAACTTTTTACAAAAGTCCGGACTTTTCCCGGAATAAACCAATAAAACCCGGTTTTTTCCTTGTCCGCGGATTAAACCTACAAAAATCCCGAATTTTGCCAACCCTGATTGGGGCCATGAAGATCATATGATATTTTTTGTTTTAAGGGCTGAAAGCATTACAGAAAGGCTATAACCCTTAAAGCTTCCTACAAATAAACCTTAAAGTTAGAAATTAAAAGCCCTTTTATTTAACTTATGATCGTATAAACTATTATTTCCTTAAGAGGGGGGCGCAATGACATCTGAACTTAAACAGTGAGCAAAATGGTCTATTTAGCTAGAATTTTGAAACTTGGTACATAAGCCGAGTACTACTTTAGGTACTACTTCTAAATGAATAAAAAACTAAATTTTTTTTATTTTTAGGTTAGTTAAGAAAACCCTGCGGAAATTTGATTTTTAGGCCTTATTTGATATATTTTGGTCTTCTTTGATGAAAAAACTTACTTTCTTTTCTTAAGTTTTTTTCTTGAATACACTTTGTCTATTTATAAGGACATTACCTATTTAAGATGATTTAGCAAGTTAGGATCTAAACTTAAAAACCTATAGTCTGATATATGACTACACAAACTTTATAAAAAATGCACATAACCCCAGTGAGCCACCCACCTAGCCCGCTGGGGTCGGTCCCCGACATGCTGTATCTTCCTAAATAATGTCCGTATGAATCGACACAGTGCATTGAAGGAAAAAAACTAAAAACCAACGATTAAAAGTAAGTTTCTACATCAAATTGACCAAAAAAAGGCCTGAAAACCCCATTTCCTCTTACCTGGCCTAACTTAAAAATGATTTTTTTTGCATTTAGATGTAGTACCTATAGGTCTAGGCTTATGTACCAAGTTTCAACAATCTAGCTCAATATTTAGACCATTTTGCTCGTTCAGATGTCATTGCTCCCCCCCTCCCCCCTTATTTATAAGCTTTGTATTGTTGTAACATTTCGGTGCTAAGTTTTTATGATATTTTTATTTGAAGCATGTAAGTATCAACATTGCATTTTCATAGTATAAAGTCGTTTAATTTTTTTTCTTTTAGATTTTTGGTTTGATAAGAGATCCTCGTTCCGAAAACAATTGGAAGATAAAACACACCGAAGCCAGACTTTTTGCAAGAAAAGTGAGTGAAAAACCAATATTAGCCAACAGTTCATTATGTGCCATCGCCTACAGTTAGCAACAGAGCTATTTAATTATAATTATTTTTAATTTTAAAGCAAATAATTCTTACAGTACATTTTTTAACCATTTTTCCTCTAGATCGATTTGTGAAATACTTTTCTATTGAGCAATTGTTTAAAAAGCAATCGCGCATTTTTTTTGTTTTTTTTAAATTGCTAAGTATATTTATTTTTAACATTGAACTTGATACTCATTCGTTTAAAGTTATACATTTTTTTGCTTTAAATTGAACATTTAGATATGAGTTGACGAAAATCTTATCTTAGTTACATAAATATAAGGGATGGAATGGATGTTACGTTTTTGAACTTAACCAAATTACAAGGGAACTCTGAAACAACAATAAATAATCAGTACTTCAGGATTGAAGAAATTGCCATTGTTTTAAAATCCAAGAAACATAATCATATTCTTCTCATTTATTTTAATTATTAGGCTTAGTTCTTATAAAGCGGTATATCCACCCTTCCCTTCTCCAAGAAATTTTCCGCTGTGAACCAAAATATATATTTATTTGTAATCCTATGTATGTATGTATACCTAGTTAAAGAATTATATTTTTCTTACACAAAACCAAAGCAAAACCTTTTTCTATTTTAGGTAATCAGTTCCTTATTTCTTATGTTTTAGCTTAATAGAACCCTAATTAAATTACAGAAAATTTTTCTCTTTTGAACTTGAAAACAAGAAAACTCTTCAAGCTGTGTATTTTAATTAATATCAATAATACAGGATCATTATATTCATCTATGTTAAATGTTTCTCTGGTGGTGATTTTATGAACTGTCGGCTACGCCCCTAGAGACCTTACAAGGGAGAGGGGAGAATCTACCCTTCACTTCAAAGTTTAGCTTCACTGTAAAAGAAAACCCTTTAGGTTCAGGGGTTGGCGAGATCCTTAGCTAAAGACAGAAATTCTGTTATTATTTAAAAATACTCCTGTAATATATTTATGTTTGTTCTCCTGGGGTATAGAGAATGCTTGGAGTTATTAGTAGACTACCTAGGTACAATTACATTCTTGGATATCAAAAAGTATATTTATGGGTTGGCATTGTCAAACATAAAATGCACAAAATGATAATTTTATATAATCTACTTATAAATTATTAACCTCTATTATGCTAAGACGTTTGAAATTTTTTTATTTAATAAGTTCTATTTCAATATTTTTGAAGTAATAAATATGGTTTAGGAAGGTATCCAAATTAAAAAATAATCTGTGATGTTTGGATGATTTTGCTTCAACGTATTTTATGAGAAAAAAAAACTAAGTTTTGTTCTGCTAATAAAGAAATATTTTTAATTTTAATTAATTTTGTTCTTAAATATTTCGTTTTTAATCTTCATTTGTGCATAGCCGGCAGACCGACAGCCCTACATTGTTTTATAATATTAAGGATTAGCTCTTATCGGATTGTTAAATTTTTGTTGGAGGAAAGGTTATTTTTTCTCCTTATTCAAAAAGATGGATGAGAGTTCAATTTTAGTTTTATGAGGGAATAGTAATAAAAAATATTTGGGGGGTTGGGTGCATTTCTAATGGGTCATATCTATGGGATTTTGTACCCTCCCGTAAAAAAATAATAAACCAAACAAGGAGATATCCTGTTACTTTGTATGTATGAAAAAAAAGTCTGAATTATCATCCTAATTCAGTTCCCGTGCTGAATATACAATTTATGGATTCATATTTTAATGAGATTATAATCTACGTTGACGCCTATCTAAATTCTCTTCTCTTATAGTATTTGTACCCTTACCCCCCACAACCCCTACTCCCTCCCAAATCTCATTAAAGTCATTGTTTGTTGACATGTTTTACATTCCTTGCATACATTTGCCTGTGAGTGTGTGTGTGCACACAGGACTCAAAGAGAGGGGGGGGATTGTCAGGGGTATAGATAAAGGGGTGAGGATATATCTTTGGGTGTGTTTATTGGTCGTCGTCAGCTTAGGTAGGCAGTTATTATAATAGCTTTACTAGGCAAGGCTTTGATTTTAGGGCGATCCAAAAAATATTTAATCAGATTCACAATATTTCTTTTTTTTCCTTCCATTTTAATACTCATTCTTACATTTATAAGATATGATAAGATACTCATAAATAAATAGAGATATATTCGGACTGCCCTAAAGTTGGAAAGGTTGCGGCATTGACACAAACTTTCACGCAGGATAGATTTACCTGTGTTGTATCTATTGCTTAGCTCACTCTAAATATGGGGGATATGTGTATACTGTGTGTGTGTTTGTTCGCCATAGCTTGAGTGTGTGTGTGCTTGTGTCAGAGAGACTGAGAGAGAGATAAAACCTGTTCTAGACATTCAATTACTCACTCAGTACTACTAGCCAAGTTAAGATATTTGTATATATATGCGCAAACATTGCGTATATTTTAATATATTTAGTGAACCTCTGACCTTTTTGTTTATGTTTTGATATTTTCAAATTATTTTTGCTCTAAATTTTAACATTTCCTTTACCTTTAGGGTGAATAAACTGGCCTTTCTAATCTTTTCGATGTAAAAAAGGGTAAAATAAAGATTATTTATGATGTTTGTTTTGATGTAGTAGTATTAATAAAAACTCTTGAAAGGCTTCTTATTATTCATATGTATGCATATTACAGTATAATCTCTAATTTTATATATGATAATAAAATATATTTATGTTTTATATTATAATTTCAGATTCTAATTCAGTATGTAGAAGAACGAGTAACGATGAGACAAAATGTTTATTACGCCAGTGATAATGTTTTCCCATGACCCAAAATTGTGATAAAAAGTTTGTTTATTCTAAGATGCAAGCCATAGTTAGTTCCAGTGGCACCTCACAGCGACGCTCCCTCGAGACCGAACTTGAAATAGCCGTGAAAAGTGGTGAACTAAAGTTACAATGCAAAAGTTTGTCCGAATTTCCGCGCAGCCTGGGCAAGCATTTTGTGCTCGCCGATACAAGGATTGCGGACCTGTCGCGGAATAAGTTATCTGAAATACCCGTGGAGTGTACGTATTTTCCTAGCCTAGAGAAATTGGTTCTCTACCACAATGTGATACGATCCATCCCAGACAGCCTGGGAACCCTCCAGTCTTTGCAGTTGCTAGACTTGAGCAGAAACCAGCTGTCTTATTTGCCACACGCTGTTTGTCAACTTACCCAGCTACAAAGCCTAATAGTCAACAATAACAAGTTAGTGTCTCTACCAGAAGAAATTGGGGAGCTAACCAACCTCATGAATTTGGATGTTTCATGTAATGAGATTGCCCATCTGCCGGTCCAGATAGGTGATCTGTCCAACTTAAGGTGTCTTGACCTTCGCCATAATCATCTTCAAGAAGTTCCTGTTGAATTAACCTATCTCCAGCTGAACATACTAGACCTTTCCTCCAACAGACTTATAAATTTGCCTGTTGAACTAAGGTTTATGGTGACTCTGGTGGACCTCAGTCTGGAGGAAAATCCTCTGCAGTGTCCCCCATCCAATATGTGTTGCAGAGGCAGAGTTCACATTTTTAAGTATCTGGAAACAATTGCCATAAAAGAGGATAAAAAGCGTGGCATTTTGGCGGATTCTGAGTTAAGACGCAGCTACAGAAAGACCAGTCAAATTGGAGACATGAAATTCGGTGGAGCTGGAGCAGATCCTAGATCTAAGCGTCATACAGCCGATAGTGGGTATGGTAGCGAGCAGACGGGAAATGTGCGACGCTGGAGCACTGAGCTCCAGGATGGAAATGTGGGCGGAGTAGGTGGGTCTGGACCTGACCAACACACAGAGGATGCAAGAAGACTGGCACACAGGGCTATAAGCTATAGACCAGCAGTTAATTCACCATCATTCGCAACATCCAACGGCAATATTAAAAAGCCACCTTTAACGATTCAAGTTTCTCATCCATCGTTGACAAGCAACGGTTCTGGAAGTAGTGGAGTTTCTTCTATGTCCTCTCAAGGTGTTCCGGCCAACCAATCTTCCAGTATTGAACTTGCTAATGGTGCCACTATAAATAAAGATATCTGTGATAATCCTGGCTGGAATTATTCCATGCCACCGACAGAAAGAAGCAAATATTCTAATAGTAAGCTGAACACCTCCCTCGGCTCAGCAGGTTACACGTCATCGCCAAACCGCAGAGAATCACACACCGACCGCAATGGAACCACATCCCCTGTACATTCCGCAACTAAACGTGGATCTACGGCAAAGAAATCTGAATCGTTTAACAGCCGTGGCACTGCAATTGGAGGCATTAGCGGTGTTCAGAGACGTTCCGTAAATGGTAGCAATCCTGAAACATCGGAACCTGTTAAAAAGTCTATCCTGAAGAATTCTGGTGCTAGCAGTTCTTCCTCTATTCCAGGAAAGCTTCCAGTTCCTGTAAACTCGAGTCCTACGTCGCCAACATCCTCTAATTTGTCAAGTCCAAACTCAATCAAAATGTTTCCAGTAGCCTCCAACCCTAACAATTCTGGCCTGCCTAGTCCCCCGAATAGCCACACAGAAATCTCTACTACACGGACATCCAATTTTCAGACTTACCGTCAGTATAAGGAACAGCTAAAGATGAGCCGTCAGAGTGAGAGTGTGTATCGTGCAGAGCAAAAGACCAACGGTGGTGGCGGAATTCCAACAATGACTACAACCCAAAAACACAATGTCGAGATAAGATCCTATTATGATAGAATGCAGAGTGTTGGATTGCCACGTGCTGGAGCTCCACCTGAAACATCACCACCGCCGCCACCACCAGGCCATATCAAGCTACCCTCATCAGGATCTGGAAGAACAAGCATACCTACAGCTAGCAGGAGTCCAAGCTCGGTTAGTTCAAGTGGATCTAGCACTGCCAGGGGGCCAGTCTCACGAGGACAAGATAAATTTACCATGAAACGCGATGCAGAGAGGGCAGCCGTTCAAGAAATGCACATCAACAATCTGCGACAAAATATAGAGTCCAGGCTGAAAATCACCCTTGGCAAAAATCTGCCAGATTGTCTGATGGACGGGGTCGTGTTATGTCATATGGCCAACCACGTAGTACCCCGCTCTGTCAACTCCATTCATGTTCCCTCACCAGCAGTTCCCAAGTTGTCTCCTGCCAAGTGCCGGCGCAACGTTGAAAATTTTATCAATGCCTGTCGCACAATTGGAGTGCGAGATGATTTGATTTGTAGCCCTACAGATATTCTCGAGCCTAACAGGAACAATACAGTAAGAGTAGCAGTTACAATATCAGAGTTGATCAGATTTAAACCAGTATAATCATGTTTAACCAGTTTGCTAGTATTACTTTTTGTTTAATTAAATTAGAGAAGGATGATATCTAATCCAATGTAGCGAAAGTCATTTATGTTTCTTAAGTATGTTTTTTTCTATGCAAAAACAATTTCATATTTAACTTATGATATAAATGTGTGATTGCTATTTTTATATAAGTAGCTGCGTTACTTTTTAATTTATATTCCCATTACCTAGTGGTTGTATTATTAATCATCCCAACATTTATTTACCTCGGAAAATTTGTTTCAAGTATTAGAATCTCTTTTTATGACAAAATCCAATAATTTAGATCTGATAGAAATCTCGTATTATTAAATAATTTAGTCCATGCAAACAATTTTTTTATTTCACCTTATTCAAAATATTTTATTTTAATCGATAAATTCTTATTAGGTTAGTTATTGAAAATAAAACAAAAATTCGAATTATTATGTAATAAGAAATTAACAATTTTTTTTGTTAACTAGGTATAATATTGGACTTCTGCATAATGATTTTGAGAAAAAAAATCTTTTTTTTTGAATGCAAAAACTATAGGTAGGTTGAATAAACTTTCAAATCTACTCTCATAAAAGTTTTTTTCTTCTACCCTTTTTTAGGGGAAAGGGATTATTTCAATTTATGAAATTAAAACAAGTAACTAGGTACTTTTTTCGTTCTATCAATGTGTTATTAAAATTGTTGATTTTTATGTTTTTAAAAATCATTTTATCATATTCGTGATATTCAACCAGTTAATATTTTTTTTATCAACCAAGATAAGGAATATTATCTCTTCATATGATACATATTATATATTATCCTCATTATCATTTACAATTATTATTTTATCTTAGATGCTAGAATTATTTATTGAAATCATTATTCTTTTTTTTAGTGTATAAAATGCAGATTTTTAAAGATTACATTGTAGCTTTTTTCTTTAAAATATAGGTGGAGTTCTGTATGTTTTTGAAGGTCCGATAATAATATTAGCATTGTACACTAAAGTACTTCAAGTTCAAATTATTCCTTAGTCATAGTTAATTTACTCAATCTTTAGATCTCGACAGCTGCCAAAAAACCGCATATTTGTTGTCATATGGCTATTTGAAGAAATAAAATTACTATTGGTTTGGTGTTAATATATAAATAACAGGGATGGGCTAAAAGTTTTTTTAAAAGTTATTAACGTCGACTAAATAGCGGCTATTGGCAGCTGTAGAGTACTGATTCCAACAAACAGTAAATTTATCAAGTAATGCATTTTTAGATTTAAATTTTGAGAAGTATTAAAATTTTTTGTAGGTATTAAAAATTGAATCATTTGTGCCTATTATAAATCAACTATGTGAAGAAATTCAGGGTCATATGGCATTTTTATATTTATCATTATTAATTCTCTTGGCCTTATATGTATTAGTCATGCAAATGAGTAGCAATCTCGTTATTATTTCAACCAATACAAAGTAACTTATTATTTTGTTTAGATTTTTTTTCATAGTTCTCCTGCATTATAATACATTTATAAGATAAATATTGAATAATCTGATGCACAATATGATATTTGGGACTATCCCTTTACAGTAATTATAAAAAATCTCATGCCTAGATAGTTGAAGCAATCCATTAGCCTCCAACCAAGTATTAAGAATGTTTAAAAGCTTAATTTTGCAAAGCACTTGGCCTGTTACATTTTATATGAAATTTTGCATATTTTGTTTGTTATTATATGCATTTAGGTTGTCCAAATGTGTTCCATTTATACAAGAATTGTTTTCTTATTGTTCTTGGCTTTATTGCCCTTATATTTTTTTATTTTAATTTTATGTTTAAACCAAAACCCATCATTATTATTAGATGAAATTGTATTATTTGTTGCTCAACTTATATCTGAAACACATTTGTTCACCCTCATAAATGCATCTTGTAATTGTAAACATATACAGAGAAATTATTTTTATATACTTTACTTATAACAATATGTCAGTGAACTAAACTGTAGTAGAAATTAAAAATGTGTAATATTTTTTTTTTGTTCTTGTTAACAGCAATATGTTTTTATAAAAGCTTTCTCATTTCAAAATGACGCCTAATTTTATTTTGATGGTAATACCTTATTTACCTCTTATTTCTGATGTATATTTAGATTAAAATAAAATAAAATGGCAGCTGGTTGCTCGGGTCTCCAGCAAAGCTCAAGTCAAGTCAGGTAAAAATGGACATTTCATTATAATAGTTCAAATGAAAAATATTGATTTGTTCATCAAAACAAATATTTTATCTACTTTCTCCATAACTTGGATATGTTCGTATATCTATCCATATGATTTACCATAAATAATCGTTAAGATTGCGTTATACATTACTCTCTTTTTTCATGCAATTCAACTGTTCATAGCACTGAAAGCGTGATAGAAATATTCATGAAATCATCATTAGATAGTATATGAAGATTTGTCCTTTTACCTTACATATAGACATCTAGTGTCTAAAACTGTTAATATTTCAAATAAATTACAGTAAACTATTTTTTAATGAGATAGATATTGTAATCCTGTAATAATTTCGCTAGATATGGAACGGATTGAAGAATTAACAAATTTTTTATTTACAGGGCTCGTCCACGGAGTGAAGAATCAAGGATACCCTTAAACGGAGAAAGTTCGGACTCTTTTGTAGGTCGGGTCTGTCAGTATTTACGAGGTTCTGCCGAGTCACATCAGGACACCATCAAAGAGGAAACCAGAAGGATGGCTTCCTTTGCGGTTCACTTCAGTATGAGGTATAATTTTTACTTTTAGGCAAAAATAAAAGTCCTCTATAATCCTTCCAACTTATCGAATTTTTTTGCACTCTCAAAATATAAAATTAGTTAAGGTTTTAATTTGATAATTAACACATGTTATTTTTAGCAAAAACCAGAAGATCCTGACGAATAAAACCGAAGATTGTTTAGCCCGCTGTATCCTTCGCATGCACGCCAAGCATAGCATGGTATTCGGCGGCATGGTAAGGAAGCTCAGCATCAACAGAAACATCGACTTCTACCAGGGCTTTGTCGAGGTGTCGGAAGAATTGTTTGTCGACAATATTTCCTGGTCAAAAGTGGTGGCGTTGTACGCGTTTGCTGCTAGGTTGGGTCAGTTCTGTATTGAACATAATATGGAAGATTTGTTGGGAAGTTTAACGGAAAGCCTGACAAGATTTTCTTTAGAATACCTTTCATCCTTCCTACAGTCACAAGGAGGCTGGGTAAGTTATTATTTGTTTTGCTAGAGCAGCTTAGCTACTTTAAAAGCAGGATAAGCCTGTCTGACCTCGACTAATATGAATAAAAATTTGGTGGCTTTATAATATTGTTTGCTGTAAATTTGCCTAATTAGTAATTTATGAAAATTCAATGTTCTTATTTTCACCCAAAAAAATTTAGCTTCATACTGTTGTGTTGCCTACATTTCTTTTTACCATTAGTAACAATTAACGACTGTGACGTAACATATCGCAACGTTGTCGGTAGTTGCTAGGTTCGAATCTTGACCAAACACCGCATCATAAAATGTTAAAATTCATACTCCCACAGAGAAAATAAAAGTTGAGAGGACGGAAATGTCTTAACCCAAAACTCACTACCTACCATGTACTGGTTCTTCTAATTAACATTAGAAACTAAGAACAACAATTTATATAAATGTAAAAAAAAATCAATCTTAGGCCTAATTAAAGTAATGTTACGAAAATGATTTTGTTGCACTTTGTAAAATGGGTATTGAGGCTTAATTTTATTACAAAAAAAAAACAATAAAATCATCCCTATGTAATTTTGTATCTTTAGGAAATCAACTTTGTTTCTTGTTGTGTGGATGCGTTTCTGTTAAATGATTTACGGAAGTTGTTACACACACACACACACGCCACACATACATGCACAAAGACACGCAATAATCATTACCACAATTGAATTTGATTGATTCTATACACAGGATATTAGTTAGTTCTCTCATATTCATAATTTAAAAAATTAAAACATTAGAATCTTAATGTTTTTTTTTATAGTTAAGCTTTTCTATATTTAGGGTCGGTCCGTCTGTAACGGATAGCTCTAATCGTTAATTTAGTTAGGTATTTTAGAGTTGTCCTATTTATTTAAAACTTTACTTTGCATGTTGCTTCCCGTAACAGTATATATAAGGCATTATCATTAACTTATCATTTATAAAAAAAAAATTCAAACTTGCCCTGAAAAAATTTAATTGAAAAATTCATCTTATAGGATAAACTCATATAACACACTAGACTACAACTATAAAATCAATTAAATTCCGGATATTTAAAACATTTAGGTTAAGGATATCTTATTTATGTTTATTTCATTCATTAGGCCTAACAAATATAACAGTTAGATAAACACTAAACAGATGCATTTTTTCATTCTGACAATTTTTGATATTTGTAAAGTATAGAGTGTTGGTAAGGATCTACCCAACTTATAAAGTGCGTTTTAAACAAGTCGATAAAAAAAGAACGATGTTTTTTTTAAAGATATATGAAAGTTTCGATTATCTTCTGTGTGGATGAATTGCATGAAAATAATAACTTTTAAATGTTACGTTCTGGTTTGTATACAAATTACTTGAAAGCATTGACCTAGAAAGCAACAGAATAAAAAAGCTGATAAATAAACAATTTAAAGTTTACATCTGAATCATTACAGGGCATTTAGAATTATTGCTTTAAACTGAGAACGATTAGTATAGAATGTTTTTGAATCTCTTAATTTTTTTCCGGCATGGCTCTGCAACCAATTAATATCCGCTGGAATAAAAACGGTTCCGGACTATGCTATAAAACAAATATTATATTGAAATTAATGCCTGTTTTTTTTTTGCCTCGGCCTTCGACCCTTCGGGGCCAACAAAACTGGAATTAATCTTATAATTTCCCACTGTACAATCCGTGGAAAACTGTTTATAATACGATAAATAACTATTCTATTTTATTATCATTGTTCCATGTTTCACATTTTACATACAATATTTAAAGCTCAAGGATTGGCCCAAATGGGAAGAGGGGGGGGGGGGGGGGGGGGCCCCCAACCCAAAAAAACAAAAAAAAAAACCAGAAAAAAAGAATAAAAAGAGAGAGATAGATTGAGATTGTA
>LS045328.1:6966-20157 GCA_900241095.1 Acartia tonsa
TGGTCAAAGGATTCTCACCTCCAATCTCCTCGTGCATCTGAATCCTAACTTCAGAGAATCAAGGCTACATACATACATACATTACTCTATTGACACAATTAAAATCTAAAGCTCGAACTAACCTATTCCTTTATCCCAGGCCTAAGTAAATAATATGCAGATTATTCATTTATTCATAATCTTCAATTATGATTATGTATTATGTACCCTGTTCTTCCTTATACAGAAAGAGACATATTGATTAAGAAACAAGAATTTTTATGACTAATTGGGCGACAAGTAAATAATGTTAAAGATAACAACCAAAACTATTTAAAGAAGTAAGGATTTCTCTGTTGTCCATTAAGAAATTGCTAACCACTGAACCAATTGAGTCATTCATTTTTTTGTAAGCTTTAAATCGGTTAGAGGAAGCTTTATTCTTAGATTTAAGTCTTTAAGTTTTAAGCTATTTTACTTCCCTTCTTCATTTGCTATTTTAGGCTGTTGACACAACCAACCTTTAAATTACACGATACCTGTCTGTCTTCAAGTCTCATTGTGATTGAATTATATTTGGGTAAAACTTACTCTAATAATGTCACATTATTAAACATAGTGACAGCAGGTCCCATGCTTTTTCATGTCTTTAGTATAACGTGTTTTTATTTGTTTCAGCAATTATCTCTGTTCTTTTCCAATCCAGTAATATTTATGAATATGTCACATTATTTACTATTCATTTCGAACAAGGACAATAATACCCTTTAGTATCACAACAAGAACATACCTTTTCAGTAATAGCTAAGGAATTTCAGACTAATATAACTAAAAAGGATGTTTAAAAAGTTGAAGCAGGGTTGGTAAAAAATATTGCCCTGTATATGTTGTTATTCTATCTGCCTTTAAGCTTTAAAGGATAGGATAAATTTATATCAATCATTGTAACCTCCCTTCTATTCTTCTATTGCAAATATGTTTTACTAGGGAAATAAAATTTGGAAAAGAACATTGAAGATTACTTCCTTTTACCATTTCCTATCATCATAAATAGTTAGGTAAATGACAATATTGTGGTTAAGAACATTTATAAATCTAAAGAATGATATACTACTTTATAAAAACAGATTAAAACGGCCAACATTGCTAAAAGGGAGATTATTTTAGGTCAGGTTAGGTTAATTCATATTGGGTACAGGGTTGCACAACTTGGTTAGGACTCAGCAGGTATAGGCACCGTAGGGTTTATAACCTCACAGTTTATTGAAGGAAAGCACCCAATGATAGCTATTAGATTGATAAATTAAAGTTAAAGTGGAATTATATAAATCCATTTGTTACAAAAAATTATTTCATTGTAATCAATAAGATAATAACAAATAGATTATTCGTTCTCCATAAACGAAATTACTTACATGTACCTAACTATAAGTCACATATTATTCCGTAGATTAATGATTAGCTAGCAATCTTAGACAGGAAATGTATACAACTTTTACTTATAGGAAATTTAATCAAAATATGTTATAAAATGTCATTAGAAGTAATTGAATGCTCGGATGAAATAAACATTTAAAAAATGATTTCTAAACAACATAACGAAAATCAACCAAATAAAATACAAAATAAATATCTCCCGTCATATTTTGACAAAATAGAATGAAAATATAACAAGGATGACAACATTGATAAAAGTAAAGAAACAAAAATTAACTATAATAGAGAAATTGATAATATACAAGAACTGTTCAGTGCTCATATGCTGTAAAATTTCTAGTAGTCAAGATTCATTATGGTGACGTACTTAAATTGTAAAAATTAATTATAGAAATCTCCACATAAATCCTATTAATCAGTGTTAAATTGATAAAATGTTTCGAAAAAATCAAAAAAAAGTATCTTGTTTTAAGAAGACGTATGACATTCATCATATCTATAGGTAGGTATCCGTTACGAACGGACGGCTAATCATTTATTGTAGAAAAGCTTGCTTTCCAATTCCTAAAAGAGGGATAGAAAATGAAAATATAAAATCCTAGGGTATTTGGATGTTTTCCATTTATGTCATTTCGAGCTAATATTTATATTTTCTTTAATTCTGGATAATACTTTTATTGATAACTTAATTATAATGAATTGAATTGAATTGTTCGTTTGGCATTGCTACAGGATTGTTTAAATTTGTTTAGGGGTATGGTGTGAATATCTAGGAAAGAAAACACCACTGAAAACAAAAAAAAAGGCTTCTCTGGAAAGTTATTACTGTGGTGAATAGTTTTAACATAAAGATTTTTTTGATTTTTTTTATTAGTACAAAAAATCTGTTGGTACTAAAGCCTTACTAAGACGAGAACACTTTCAACCGAAGGACTGGACAAGTAGATTAATATTATTAGGAAGAATAAATTGACCTCATAGCATTTACAAAGTAATAACAAGTTATATTTATTTGAAATTGAAAATTATACTGCAATTCCTGAAAATTTGTAAATCCAAATCTAAAATACTGTGAATTTTTTTAATGGTCCTGATAATAGCTAAAGTGGACACTTTGACTTGTTTAGAAATATATAATGCTAACAGGGAAAAAAAGGGGAAATATTGTATAATAAGGTTAAGGACAGGGAAATATATTTAGCGGTTTTAATCAATTTATAAAAGCTTAGAGATAAGCTTATCTATATTAATCTTAAAGATTTTAAAAGATTGCTGCTATGTAAGTCTCATGACTTAATATGAAGTGCCGTGAAATCGTTATTTTAGTTATACTTTGCTATTTAAACCTGCCTCTCCCTCACAAGATAAACTATTGAAATTGTTGAATATCAAAGGGATAAGACAATGGCCGATAAATTGATGTACATTTCAAATTATGATACATAAAACTTTCCCTCCTGTAGATTAAAATAGTGGTTGAAATGTTTGAACACTCAACATTATGAACCAATTGTTCATAATTCACTAAAGTCCCCAAAGTTGTTAAGCCAACGCATAAGAAAACATTATCCCCCATCTCTCTGGTTCAATATTCATTTCTGTCTTTGAAAATAAGGTCCGGTGATGAGTTAACAAGATTTGCTCAAAGATTCAAGAAAGTATTCCGACAAATATAGCAAATTTATTTTTTCGAGGGGTTTAGAAACGTGTTTAAATCAATCATGTGCAGCTCCAGTAGCTCCAGTAGTACACACTTCAAAATCTGCCATAAACCCTTGCAGGCATACACATTGACAGACATACATCCTACAACTTTTATATTGAATTTGTGAACGTAAAAGAACATTATATATTTTGTTGATGATCACTGGGCCAGAAAATAATAAACTTAGCAGTAGGGGACAGAATAGATAAATATTCTCACAGAATAGAGATGGTTTAGAAAATTAAACAAGAATTTTCTGACATCTTGTAATTTTACTTAAAGCTGAATGTACATTAGGGTACATATATTATAATAAGCTGTTCAGTCAAATCTTATACCAGGATTTTGTCTATACTTTAAAATTTTGGGAATTTTCAGGAGGGAGGGGACATTCATCTGTAAATTGGACGGGTACAAAATGTTTATACTACGTTATCTTTTTAATTTACTTTCTATCTTCAGAAGGGAGAATTTTATTTATCATCATGGGGAAGAATATCATTTTATAGCCCATTATACTCAGACAAAAGAAAATTATATATTTCACAGTAGGGTATAAGATAGACAGACATTTTATGTATATAACGATATATTCATATTAGATATATTAGAGCTAGGATAAATAATAACTAGATAAAAGGAAATCTAATATAAGATAAAGATATCTAGTAAATTATATGTACCTGTCCTTAACTCATAGTGCCACAATGATACCTAGTAGGACCAGTAAGATAGATATATAGATATAAAGGTATCTAGTAAATTATATGTACCTGTCTCTAACACATAGTGCCTCGATGATACCCAGTAGGATCAATAAGTTAGATAGATACAAAGAAATCTAATAAATTACATGTCAAAATAATACCTAGTAGGACTAATAAGATAAATAGATAGAAATAAAGATATCTAGTAAATTATATATACCTGTCTCTAACACATAGTGCCACAATGATACATAGTAGGACCAGTAAGATAGATAGACAGATATAACGATATCTAGTAAATTATATATACCTGTCTCTAACACATAGTGCCACAATGATACCTTGTAGGACCAGTAAGATAGATAGATAGATATAAAAATAACTAGTAAATTCTATGTACCTGTCCCTAACACATAGTGCCACAATGATACCCAGGAGAGCAAGGAAGACAAGGGTAACTCCAGAGACAAGGCCCACCACAAGTTCTCTATCCAAGCTGTTGCTCTAAAATGATTTAAAATTTTGATAAAAATGACCAAAAAAAGATAAAAGATAAAAAACGAATCACCTTTTTCCAAAACATGCCCTTTCTCCATTGGGTTTGAAGAAATAAAAGACAGAGGGTGGAAAGTTGGTTCATCTTGGAGATATTTCTTTAAAGGGGAATAGACCTAAAACTCACAAAATAGCCTGAAAACTATTCATTTTCTTGACAATCATTTGACAATCGGTATAACTTTGGAACACAATGAGACAGACTACATACTACTTTACATAATGGAATTAATATTAAATTTGCAGAGGTATGCTGCTAGAAAAACAGGAAGGCATCCAGACAAAAAGTAAATATATTAGTCTCCTACAAAGATCATGTGGATATGTTTTTTCCAGGGCAGGGATTGTTCAACTCTTGTATGAAGGTCTAATCAAATTATATAGCAAATGGTAGAACCATTTAAGAATCGTATATTATATACTGTTTACATAATTTTGTTTTTGTTTTGCCATTGATCTATCAATGTTCATTGTTCGGTGTAATGCTTTATTAGAAGATAAATGGGTTAGGTGTTACTGTTTATGTTAAACAGACAATATGAAAATTTAGCATAAAATGTTTAAAATGTTACTAATCTTTTAGTTTCTGTTTCGCTTTTGCTGATATTTACATACTTGATTTTTGTATATTTGTAGTTATATAGATCAGATGAAAACTAAGGGTCGGCTAATATATATTAATACGACCTTATAACATCAAAAAGATATATCAACAATGACCAGTGTTTACAGTGGCATAAAGAGTCGTCAGGAGCCATTGGACACAAATTTTAAAAAGATAACAATCAGACCTAATCATCTTAATTCATTCAAAAAATAGTTTTTTGTTGTTTCATGGAAATACATTTGGCCTTACCTTGGTATACCATGAGAAATAGAATAGACGCTGTACATATGTGATTGTGGAAAGACAAAAGAATATTTATTTGATTCTACAACAGACAAAAAGATGTACACGTCAGGAACAGTCATAGCAATTGTTTTCTATGGATGAAAGAAATGTCTGATAGTTATGAAACTTGTAATTTTCAAAACTCCTGAAGCGAAGCTACACTATAAATATAACTATTGTAAGTCTATTGAAAGATTAGTGGAAATCGTTTGTTCATTTATATTAACCCAAAAAAAATCGTAACCAATCTTACTTCTATTGAAGAAATTTAAAAAAGTTTTACAACCATATATATCCTGTAAATTAGTTGAGTGTGTATGTCCGGGAAGATCTCGTAAATGACTGGAAAGATTATATTCCAATTTCCAGGGTAGTTTAGTATCGGTCTAAGTAGGTTTTAAGCGATGCGAAGTCATAACTGGAATTTATCAAACTTCGCCATCAATGCATACTTTTAATAGTACTTACAATTTTATTTATGACTTAATGATTTTGAGACTTAACAAGACATACTTTGGTAAAAGCTTTTTACCCTACAAACCTTTATTTATTATACATTAGAATACCAATGAAATTGGTCATGTAAGAAAAATGAAACCTAGGCTTAAATTCCAACCTAAGGAAAGATACATCGTCGTTAATATAAGGCAATTTCTTTCTCACAACATTCATTTAAATTTTACAAATTAAATGAGTTGATATACAAACACTATGCTTCAGGGCTTTTAAAAAAGTCCGGTTTAATAAAGATAATATGATCAAAATCAGTGGCACCCCAAAATATGTGTATAAGGTATTCAAGGTAGACTTTACACATACGGAATAATTGATAAAGCAATAGTCTACCTATAACCCATGGATAAGGATACCTAAAGGGCACATATGTAATAGTAAAGTTTTTTTGATTGTATGTTAAAATCTTGAAAATCAATGAATCAATAAAGGTTTACATTTAAGGTATGTTTCCTACAGCAATTCGTGCCACTTTGTTTCTGAATTAAAGTCGACTTTAGGCTATTTTTCTGCCCCATTCCTCCCTTACAAATGCTAAGGGCGTAGCACATCGAGCATATTTAAAATTTAAGATCTGACCTTATCATTTTTACTTGAAACCTTTATCTACAGCATAGCAAGATGTTATGCATAATGTTATTATAAACAGGTTGAAAATTGCAAGTATAAGTTACAGCTCCCTAGTCTCTGAGTTTCTTGCTTGTCTACTTGAACGTGGAACAATGTCGATAAGCCAAAGAAACTTATTTCCTTTACAGGAAAACGTTTTAATTTATAACAATACACAATGTATACTTCGTTCATAGCCTCTAGAGTTACGAAAGAAAAGTCTTTTTTTACTTAGATCAAATCAACAGCCTATTCGAATATATGATTTTGATATATATGTATGATTTCCATCATATATAAAGAAAAATACTATATGACTTGAATCTTGAAATAAAGTAGCCTAAAACCGGATTTATGTGAAGCTTCCCTAAATTGTAGAACACAATCGTTCCAGTAATCACCGGAATGTTAAGCTTTATATTAAAATACCTTACTACTTTATATCATACTAGCGGCTTCGCCCCTAGCCTCTAGGGGCTTTGTCCCATAAGGTATAATTACATCTTTTATTACCTGAAGATCCCCCACTCCACCACTATTTTAAATAATTCTAAAAAAAATTGCGGGGGGATTTTTTTTTTGGGGGGTGGTTGGGAGTGTCCCACCCCCCAAGAAAATAGCCTAAAACCACCACAGGACCAGTAGGTATATTCCCTGAAGAGTAGAATCCGATCGGTTCAGTGGTTATCGAGATCTTTAGGGACAGACGGACAGACAGACGGACAGACATAATTCTACTTTGTATTATAGATGATAGATAACATAACTAATCATTTATGCTGCCTAAGAACTTCATTGTTCTCTTGTTGATCATCATGATTTCACCTATATACAATTTGTCCTTGAATTAGGTGGTGACAAGCTGATATTCACAAATTCAAAGTTTCAAAGTCAACATATGTTTACTAACACTTACAACATACTAGCTTAAATCACAAATAATTTACCTAAAACAAGGTTGGTTTAGAATTTTCAAATCCTATTTAGAATTATTCATAAATATAGGGTAACACGTAGTGCATTAGCTCGTGTTTGGGGAGGTGATGAGTTCGAATTTCAACCCAATCAGCATTAGATTAAAGATTAGCCTTCTGCTGATCTATCAGATGCACAACATTAATTCTAAGAGTAGAGGTCATATCTTTATACAATGCACTGCACAATTAAGACTCTCAGACAAAGTTTGTGCACTTAAATTTTTTTTTGAAAAAGTTTGGATGTTACTATAAGATCTGGCACTTCGTTGTTTTTAACCGTCCACGAAGGTATTAATCAAGTACAAACTTATTCTAACGTGAACATCTCAGTTTTATTAACTTCAGTTATCACTTTTTAGAGAGTCTAAGTTTAATTGCAAGCAATCTATTTACTATTTTCTGAGAATGGGAGGAAGTACGTAAAAAAGATGGATTCCCTTTAAACTAATCTCTTAAGAAATTTCTAACATAATACGGTTTGGAAACATTTAGTCAGTTTGTATGTAAGCAAAATAATCAATATTAATATAAATCTTTTAAAGGTTTTTACAGGTTTTACTTGGTATTTAACTCCTACATATTTGGTATTTAACTCCTACATAAATACATATCAAGTAACTTTAGTTTAATCCTAATTGCTTGCTATTAGAATTTAGAAGGCTTTGTTTGCTTCAGCTAAAAAGTTTCTGCAATTCCAGACAAAATTTAGAATAGCAGACTTATTATATTGACAATATTGTTTACTATCTTATGTTGAAATGATTAGAGTAGATTTGCTGTAAATTTTGTAGTAAATGATAAATTTGTAACACAGGCACCTCTTTCAAAGCTAGAATGTAAAAAAAGGCTATAATGTCCCAGGAGGTACAAGCTTTTTTAGGAAGAGAAGTATTACCACCCAAAAAAACTATGCTGAAGGAATAGGATTAAGCAAACCCTTACTTGAGAGTTAAATTTTATGAGGGTGGTAAAATCAAATATATTTTTACAATATCAAGAGGTTTTTACAGCACCCCCAAATTCGTGCCAAATTTTTTACCCTCGAATTGGACGTCCCTAATAATGCCAGAAATGTAGAGATGAAAAAAAATTTGGTTAGATTGTAAAATACCTTTTTGTTAAAGTAAGGCCTAACAACAAACACTATGTCAGGCCTATGTTTGTTTAGCCCCCATATACATCACTAAACTTTTTTTTATCCTGTTTTAATATCTTAAGAACTTAAGCCTACCTAATTAAAAGGAGGGTAAGGGAGGGGGGGGGGTAAGCCTTACAAAATTAATATTCGTATCTTATATCCTATTATATAGTTAAGCTTTTATGTCTAAAACTACTGAACCTCGTAAAAGTGTCTGACTATGACGTCAGAAAAAATTAACAATTAACCAATGAGAAGCCAGTATTCACTGTAATTGACCAATGGTAAAATATATAGCGATCTCTCATTGGTTAATTGTAAATTTTTTCTGACGTCATAGTCCGACACTTTTACGAGGTTCAAACTACTTCTTAAACTTGTGAGCCGATTTTTAGGTAAGCTCTAAGGGATGTTTTTTTTATTCATTTTAAGAAGTCTTTGGATGGTTTCGGGCTATTTTTCTGTCCTTACTTACTCATTTAAAAACAGAGCCCCCAGTTGCTAGGGGCGCAGCAACTATTAAAGAATATTGTAACAATAATCATAGAAGCAAACTTATTAAAGTAAATGAAATCCTAGTTGTCCATGACACATACAATTCAATAGATCAAATTATTGTCATTAATCACAGTTAGAACTAAACAAAGCGTTTAACAAAACCTTACATTTACCAGGTTTACAAAGCAGTCGCTTGATTATTATCATAATTATATCTCTGATAAAGTGGCCGTGCTGAAAAATTATAACCATCAACACATTAGAAAAATTCTATGATGCCTAAAACTGCAAAAGGCATTTTTTACCTAATTATAGAAAAGAAAGAAATAAAAGATCTTTTATTTTAGAAAAGAACAACAAAAAATTTTATAATAAATATCAAAATCTATTTTGAAAATTTTCAATAAAAGAGAAATATTTTGCTCTGTTGCTATTTGATGCAAAATCTCTAACCTTATATTAGAGTTAATAACTAGAAGGATGATTTCTCGTATAAAATCTTTTGTATGTCTTTAAATTTATTCATAAAAATGCAATCTTAAACGAATTTTATTGTTGTGGTTTTAAAATTTTTTTGTAATGATTTATCTAAAATGTATTATTATTTCTATTATATTTTGATATTGTTGTGTATCCAGGCAGAAAAAAATAAGAAAATAACAATCAACACAAACTAAATTTACTCTTTTATCCTACATTTTAAAAAGTTTTAGTACTATCACTAAGAGCCAAAGAAATATAACAAAAGATTTGCTTATTTGTTCAAAGGATACATTATATAAGTATCAGGATGTCTCCCTTTCTGTCCGTGTGTCTGACTTCATGTGCGTAACGTAGAATCTCACTAACCGCTGAACCCCAATATTACTCTCCTTCACAGTGACGATTATAATAAGTATGACGAAAATTATAACTATATGTGGGGGGAGGGTATTTCCACCCTTCCAAGAGAAAAAGCCCGAGAAAAAAATGAATACCACCAAACGTGAAAGGTCTAAACCTTTTCTCTTCCCTTAATTGCCACTGGTGTATAAAATAGTAAAACTTTGCTTGTATTTACCCAAACTACGTCTTACCTTTTCTTTATTCTGTGAAGGTTTTGCTCGACTCTCCCTGCAAAAAAAAATTCAATTTCATACAACAATAAATTTAATATAAAACTGCAAGATTTTAACCATCCACGGCGGTAAAATATCTCAAGCAACATTTTTATTATCCTCAAAATAAAAAGCTTGCACTTCCTTGGCTATATGTAGTTCCAGCCGTTTACGAGATCTTATTGGATATGCTACTTAATAATGTTTGAATTGTTTGGGATCCACTCTAGAAAAAAAATCCTAGCTAAAATATTCAATAAGTTGATTTTAAAAAGTTCTTAAAGTTTGTAAAAAAAATCTGGGAAAGATTAAATTTAGATGTAATAAAATAATGTGATTAACCCTGAATGTCTAATGAAATCAACCTTCAACAATGCTTCAATTCAGGCGTAATTAATTTCTAAATTAATTAAATAGAGAAATTTAGAAATATTTTATCGTATTCTTTTTAAATTTTAGAAAAATTATCATATTAAGGCAAAATATAAAATTTTTGATAAATAAACAGAATTAAAAAGTAATTGTCTTTTAGATATAAATTAAACATATATTAACATTGACGAAAAAAGTACCACCTAATTATGATAAACAAAAATAAACCCATATGGACATAATTTTAAAGTATTAGTGGAAAAGTTTGGACATCCAAAGTTTTTGAACTTGTGAAGTTACACATCTAAATTACAATTGAGGTGAATCTAGATTGGGGATAGTCTTTATTAATTCGTCTACTAAATGAAAAGTTCAGACATTGAAAATTTTCATTCTAATTTGATGAAAACCTTCATCATTTTTAATTCATTTCAATGATGAATTCCTTTAAATTTTAGGTTAAACAAGGATAATCAAATGATTTAACAGCTCAGCAAATTATTTTTTTTTTAAAGGGAACCAGACACTAATTAGGGAGGGAGAGGATAATACAATAGAACTTTATCTAACCCCATCCCACAATTTCATTATATCGAAATTAGTGTTGGGTCGGAAAAAGATATGTTGATTGATTTTACAGTCATTGTCCCTCCCTCTCTGACTTTTCGCTTACTTAATTTCTATAAATATAGTTTTGTAAATAGAAATTTTTTAATATCTTAAATCAAAATAGAAAAGAAATACAATTTTTAATTTTTCAATTTTTTTTGGAAAAGATAAATCTGATGTGAAAAATATCTTTGCTAGCATTAAACTTGAAAGTTTTACCACATTTTGCAGCCTTGAGCCCAATATGGCTGCTTGGATCACAGCGTTGCCAACTAAGAAATGTTTATCCCTTTTACAAAATAGGTTGCCAACTTTTGTATAAAAATGTTCTATTTATCAGCCCCGAGCCCATATGCCAGCTTGTATCTCAGAGTTGCAAACTTTTGTATGACTGTTTAGATCTCAGGGTCACTTTTTTATCTTAACCACTATGGTATACTCTAGTATAAATTTGTGAATTCATTGGTTACATAATACATAGCACTTATACTATTTACTACAAAAATCCATTTTGGCAAAATGGTTTTACATCTATGAATTTGACAAAATATATATTAATAACGACCTGCTGGAATAAACACAATTTTACTGTCAAATTCAAACCTGCATTTTTAGGAGTATATAAGCATTTTTAGCTAAAAAAACGTTTTGACATAATATTTTTACCTGCCTCCTAACCCTTTTCAGCTTTGAGCCTAAAAATGTTGCTAGGTTTTAAGAGATGCTAAATTTCAATGGATATTTCAACCTTTTTTTCTAATCAATTTTTAAAAGTTTGTTAAAAATATCAAGTTGATTACGGAAACCCTGAGAGACTATATGCAATAAATCTAATATTTTCTTTCCATTTCCCCAGGGTATTTCAAAGATTTAAATATTTTCATTTCAAACATTTGATACTATTGATATTAAAATAAGATTTATTTCTGTCTATAGTTGAAAGTTATTTGTTTATTGATTTGATTTTTTTATCTTCAATTGTAAATAGAAATGGACATTTAAATAAATAAAGCAATTGTTTTAGTTTTGATATAAAGCTAACTTTAAACAGCGGGTAATTAATGTCTGTCTGCCAATAATAAGATCCACAAAATATTCCTTGATTTTCCAGATTTTATTTCTCTTTTTTGAAGTGGTAACTTTTTACCTTGAAAGTTACAGCACTTGTTATGTGAAAAAACGTCCTTGTACTGATAAAAGATCAACAAAAAACCTAAAATACTTACTCTGCTTCAAAAGCTATGACTGGGGTGGTTGTGGTGACTCTTCTCGTCGTTGTTGTCGACATTGTGGTGGTCGTTGGCAAACATTCAGGGGTTATGGGCAGACCAAGTAATCTATTTCAGTATATATATTCTTTATTGGATATAGATAACCAGATTTAAAAGGAAAACAATGTCTTGGTGTATGTCTTACTGTTTGCTTGAAAAGCACAAATACGGAATTTATTTCCTTTACTAAAAACGTGATTTTGAGCTATTATTCAAGATAGACGGCTGTTTTTTTTTTGTAAATTCCCTATACACATGAGCTTCCATTATGTATTTTACTTTTTCTGTCGGTCTGTCAGTCATGCTTCAAAATATATATATCAAAAAATATGTGAGATAAGTTTTGTGATTTTTAACTGACAAATATATTCTTTTTTCTCGTCCGCATTCCTATCAATGATTATTTGTGCTTCGCTACTTATGGATGGTGTAACCCTTGTTTATCACATAAAGAATATTATTCCTGTTGCAACTGATGAAAAGATGGCTTCCATCTCGAGTGTTAATCACCTAAAATTAAAAAATTAAAAAATTAATATTATTTTTAAAAATTGTCTTTTTTAGACTATTTCACAGATTAATACTTTTTTAAAGAGAAGTGTTTTGTTTAAATCGTACATATATTAAATTTTAACAATGTAATACAAAGTAAGAACAGTAATTTTTTTCTGCCTTTATATAAATGTTAGATTAAACGAATTATTATGACACTTCATTGTAATTGTGTTATTGTAAAAATGCTAATTACAGACACTTTGACATTAACATAGCATTTGACTATTAATTATTTTAAAAGCAATATTTCAATTCAAGATAAAATAAAATTTTGTCG
>LS045338.1:0-15276 GCA_900241095.1 Acartia tonsa
CTAAAAATGTAAGTATGTCCATAAACATTATCCTGTATCAAGCAGTTTTTCAACAAATTTACACTTACAATTTTGCTCTTATGCATAAATATATTCTGATTATTCAGTTCTGACACTTTATAAGTGTTAATGTCCGTTTGTCCTATAGTTTTAGTGCTTCGCTTTTATGGATGTTGTCATCCTTGTTTACATAATTTTTCTTTGTCAAAAATATTATACATAATGTCTCTCCTTGGTCACTTGGTAGATTTTACTTTTTTGTTGCGTAGCACATCTATTCATAGTTTAATTGTGCTTATTTCAACTTTTCACAAGCAAAGCTACCTTACATCGTACTCGTAATAGCATGTTTGTTTGTTTGCCTTTTCGTACTGAATCTTTGAACCAATACATTTAGTCCACAGCTTATTTATTCGTTTTGATTTTTTAAAGCAACCCTTGAAACCCTTTCAAGCTACTTTCTACTTTAACTGCAAAATGATTTAAATTAAAATATAAAAAAATCATGTATTGCAGAGATTGGTAGCGAAAACCACCTTTATCGCGAAGATAATTTAAATTCTTTGAAAAGATTCATCCTTGTTTTCAATGAAGGGGAAGCAAATTTTAGTCCACCAATGACCAACTTGTCAAGCGTTGATTATTAACAGTATTGCGATGAACAAGTGGTTGATTTTTTAATTGATTGGTCCTTATTCCTCATTTCTAATAAGTTTCCGAGAAAGATTTGGGTGCTGCTTTTTAATCTGTCACTGTCATTTCTCTCCAAAGGTTTGTTAAGATGCTGATGACCCAAACTTTGAAAACATTCCTTTTACCCCCCTTTTGAAATTTAAAAAAATACATTAGATTAACCCCTAAAAACATTAAAAACCCCTCATTTTACCTCCCCAAAATAAAAAGCTTGTACGTCCACGTAACCGAGGCTCACTAAATATTGCAAAAAGCTGTTGGCTGCGTCTGAAAAAAATTTTCACTCAAATTATTTTTGTCAATCCATACTCGTCATACTGTTGCATATCCAAAGTAAAATTTGCAATATATTTGTCAACCAATATGAAAAATGAAAATGGAAAAAGTCCAAACAAGGTTTCAGAATGAAATTGGACAGAAGGAGAGGAAATGTTGTTCCAAAAACTTATTTGTGTTGCTTCTTTTTTGTTAGTTTCTAATGCTTAAAATAAAAAGACCCCCATTGGATTAGACCCCGGCAGAAGCTAAATTGCTTGTATGGGCAATTCAATAGCTAAGTACTTGATATTACCATCATTAAAGGGATAGTTTCACGTAATGCATTTGAACTTAATTTAGTGAACCGCATACTTTTTGCTAGTTAATGGGTTAAACTATATTTATATGGCATATATTTGAAAGAATTTAAATTTTCTACCACTTACTTGAAAATCGTCTTTTTGTAATATATGCAATTTAAAAAAAAGGATTTTAAGTCTTGATATTTTAAAAACTACGTGGTAGAAAATTAAAATTCTTTCAAATATATGCCATATAAATGTAGTTTAACTAATTAACCAGGAAAAAATATGCTGTTCACTAAATTAAGTTCAAATGCATTTCGTGAAACTACCCCTTTGATCTTCAAGACATGGTAGGCCTTAACTGTTTTCAGACATTAAGCTCTATAGAACAAAGTGTATCGGCCCAAAAAGCCTTGCATCATTGCTTGAAGGTGCTTAACATCACTTGCTCTCGTTAGATTAAAGTCTATAAGCTAGTTCTTCTATCTCTACACAAAAAAAAACTTCAATCTCATGTAACTTCGCTTATAGTATATAATACATATTTACCTGGGCAATATATTTTTGATTCTTAGCTCCCTTTTTATTTTTCAGTCCAAATGTTTTATCTTCAATTACTTTATCTTTTTTCTTGTTTTCAGCTTTCTTACTAGCCGCGGTGGGCTTCTTAGGTGGCATCTTGATAACAAGTTAAGAATTGTTCTGAAAATAGTATTATAAACATGAAGTGAAAACTTTTTAGAAATATGAAAGTAAAAGGAATGGTTATTTACTTCCATTTTATGATAATTGTGTTGAAAATTAATTTTTGATGTCTACAACTATCACTTTATGCTGCAATTAAATATTAATATCTGGAACTACAAATCTGCTAGGTAATGAATGTTCTACGTATAATAGCGATCGAATAAAGATCTTTATAATTTCTGAGCTTTTTCAATCATATCCATCTTTAAAAAAACTGAAGTTACTGATAATACGATTATTGACTTACACGTAAATATATACTATTTGGGTAATTTTTGTTCCAACCGGCCTTGGAATAACAGGACACAAAATAAGCTATGATTTGTAATATAATAAACATTTCTTGATTTCAATTACGTAACTTCAATTAAAATATAACATGATACATTTTTGGAAAAATAATTCTTAGACAAATTTACTTTTTCATATAATAAACAGTCGAAATTTGTTGACATTACCAAAATTACATGTGCCAATTTTCGAGTTTTGCGCAAATTCTGTCAGAATGCCGCAATCTATTAAACAGCAAGTAGTAAACTTTAATAATATAAACAATTGTAGGTTTTATTTTTATTTCTATTTCACCCAATTTACTAAAATCCGCATTTTATATTTGATATTGCGAGGTTTCGTGATGAAAAGGATTTTGATTTTACAGGGCTGTCAATTTTTTATTTCATCTTTTATTTTTATAGTATTATTACCATTCGAGTTTACAAACATTAGTCAAAAATGTAAAAGAAATATTGTATGAATAAAATTAGTCAAAATTTAATTTTTTATCTCAGAAGAAAAGCATTAATTACACAATATTAAAAAAATTACTATCGACTTGGTTACCCTTAGTGTGAGCCAAAAGTTGTAAGGGAGGGCTGCAGCAAAATTTAGCACATAACTCATTTCATTAAACTGATAATTTTAAGTAAATTTATTCTTCTTTTGTGTGGTTAATATATTAAAATACATAATTTAAATGTTTAGTGAATAATTTTGATGAAAGTGTTGATCTGCAATTTTAGTTTAAATGTTAAAGTATAACGTAAAAATAAAAACAAGATGAGGTCATACATACCGCATAAAGTTATGTTATCTTAATGTTTTGAAAGTGGTAGTTCAACAAAGTCCATTTTTAGAGTTCAGATTCTTGAAGTAGGGATTCATTCAAATGTTTTGGTAGTAAGTTATGATATATATGTTATAAATAATTATCTCTTCCACATCTGTTTTGAGAGATACACCTTAAAACGTCTAATTTGTTATCATATAGGTACGTAATATTAAAAGAAAAAATATTGTTAGCATAAGTTTAATGAATGCCATATAACATAATGATTTCATTTTAGCAATAAATAACACACATTTATTTACTAACGTATATACCTAGTTGTTGATATTTTATCGTTGAATTCTAAATATATTTTAATTTTAATTTAACTTTTAAGAACATATAATACCATCCAAAATGGCCAGAGATTCCGCAGATGATTCATTATACCCAATCGCCGTTCTTATCGACGAATTAAGAAATGAGGATGTTCAGCTGAGGTTGAACTCCATCAAGAAGCTCTCCACCATCGCTCTGGCTCTTGGTGTTGAAAGAACTAAGTCGGAGCTCATCCCTTTCTTGACTGACACTATCTATGATGAGGTGATTGTTAGAAAACGTTTTATAAAGAAATTAAATACCTTGGCATATTTAGTTTATATTAGTTTTTTTAATAAAAAGAATATTACTTTTTATCATTTCAGATTAATTATAGCTCTCATTTGTAATTTTAGGATGAAGTTCTTCTTGCTCTTGCGGAGCAGCTTGGTAACTTCACCCCTCTTGTCGGAGGAAAGGAACATGTTCATTGTCTCCTGCCCCCTCTTGAATCTCTGGCCACTGTTGAGGAAACAATTGTGAGAGACAAGGCTGTCGAGTCCCTGAGAACTATTGCAGAGGAACATTCTCCACAGGATCTAGAGGATCACTTTGTTCCCATGGTCAAACGCCTGACGTAAGCATTACTTTTAAAAGATTGCATATTTGTAATATATTCATTAAGCCTAACATACTTCAACATTTTGTCATCGTAAAAAAATCCTTAGTTATTACGTTTATAATTTTATTAAAGAACAAAGATAGGAGGATAATTGTGTTAAGGTCGTATTTAATCAATTTTTATATTTTTTTTAGTGGTGGAGATTGGTTTACGAGCAGAACTTCAGCTTGCGGTCTTTACGCTTGTTGCTATGCAAGGTCAGTAATAAAAATTTTGTAAATTTGATTAAATTTAATTAGCTTCCTTCTTAATTAAATTCTATTTAAAAAAAAACAGGATCTAACAGCGTTTATTGTATTATTTTTAAAAGAAAATCTTAAGTTTAACTACCTTACAATTGAAGTTGATCTCTAAGTTAAATTTGATATATCTTTTAGAGTTTCCGCCCCAGTAAAGGCAGAGCTAAGAGCCCTTTTCAGAAACCTTTGCCAGGTAAATTTTAGAAGAATTTTAAGATTGCTAACAAGGACAATTAGAACAAAACATAAAAAAAATCTTTAAAAATGCCAAGTCTAGAACTATCTATTTTAATAAACTTTGAAATGTTATTGATAAAGATTATACCAAATATATATGTATAGGATAAAAAGAAGAGTTGTTCTTTGTTACACAAAATTACTTTCGATAGATATTATATAAATGAAAAAGAAATACTTTCAAGATCGGATGAATTGAAAATAGTTAGTTTAATTGAAATTATAGAATAACTAAATTTTTTTAAAAAAGCTTTTTAAAATACGAATATAAGGCATAAGTATTTAGGTATTAGGCGTAAATTAGTTTGAAGACTCTAGAAATTATTTAAATTCTAAATAATGTACACAATTTAAATTTAAGGATGATACTCCAATGGTTCGTCGTGCCGCCAGCAGTAAACTTGGCGAGTTCGCCAAAGTTGTGGAGGTTGACAACCTCAAGACCGACCTGGTGCCGCTGTTTGTTAACCTTGCCCAGGATGAGCAGGACTCTGTGAGACTGCTGGCTGTCGAGGCTTGCATCAGCATTGCTGGTATCCTGCAACACGAGGATAAGGAACAGTTGGTTATGCCAACTCTCAGACAGTGTGTCGAGGATAAATCATGGAGAGTCAGGTAACCAGAATAATTTTAAGTTATTGATAAAAAAATTATAAGGAACAAGGCTGACATGAGAAAAAAAATTATTGCTATACCTGTACATTTTAATTTTACAAACTTCCAGGTTTATGGTAGCGGACAGGTTTACTGACCTTCAGACCGCTGTAGGAAAGGAAATAACAAAAACTGACTTAGTTCCATCCTTCCAAAATCTTCTCAAGGTAACTATTTAATTAGTTGTTATAGCAAAATTCAACATTAACAAAACGGTTTTGTTTACTTTAATACAACTTATATAATTCCTATTTATTCTCATTAAAATCTTTTATTAATCTTTTTGATCATACATTAAATATATTGCCTTTAACACAAAAAATAAGAAATAACCTATTATATAAGTAGTAAGGTTTTTTGCCTGAACTAAATTATCTATTTTGAGTAAGCTTCACATACGTCCCGGTATGGTTTTAGGCTATATGTGTAATTTTCAGAATCAGTCTTGGTACTGTTTTAAACTATTTTCTAGCCCCTTACTGTCCCTTTGAATACGAGTCCATAGATGCTAGGGGCGACCCCGCTTCTAGATTATAAAATAATTACTTGTTTTTAGGACTGTGAGGCTGAGGTTAGAGCTGCTGCCGCCCACAAGATGAAAGACTTCTGCTTGGCCCTGGACAAATCCATTCAGGAGGAGGTCATCATGACCCACTTGTTGCCCTGCGTTAAGGAGCTGGTCACAGACGCCAACCAACACGTAAAGTCTGCCATGGCTTCTGTCATCATGGGCCTGTCACCCATCCTTGGAAAGAACAATACTATTGAGCACCTGTTGCCCTTGTTTTTGTCCCAGTTGAAGGACGAGTGCCCCGAGGTCAGGCTCAATATCATCTCAAACCTAGACTGTGTCAATGAGGTACGTTCTATTATTTTTAGTTGCGCCTGTTCGTACGTTACTTATAGTTGTAAAAATACTGCTTACGTCCATTTTTTTCTTTTCTTTCGTATTCAAAGTAACTTCCTTTCACACACAAGTTCATCTAAATAATTGTTTTACACAGATAAAATTTCCAGTTTCTAATAAAACTTCCTTCAGGTTATCGGTATTCAGCAATTATCCCAGTCCCTACTGCCAGCTATTGTTGAGTTGGCCGAGGATTCTAAGTGGAGAGTTAGGTTGGCTATCATTGAGTACATGCCTCTGCTTGCTGGACAACTAGGAGTAGAGTTCTTCAATGAGAAGCTCAACAGCCTCTGCATGTCTTGGCTTATTGATCAGGTATTGTATTCATAATGGAACATGGTCTATGGAATTAAGTGAATTATAAAGAATCAAGAATAATTTAGTCCTTAAGATGTTCACGAAAAAAATAACTTTAGAGTAAAAACATACCAATTCAAGTATAGGAAATAAGTGGCAGGTAAATAGTATTTTTTTGAAAGAAGTTAAAAAAATGGGCTGATAAAAGTTAGAAATAGTCTCAAAATGGAATACTATTAAAATAAAGAAACCACAAGATAAAACGTTGTTATAAACATTTAAACTTTTTAATTGAATTGGACTGTTACCAACTTCTTTTATTCTAGGTTTACGCAATCCGTGAGGCGGCAGCCAACAATCTCAAAAAGCTAGTTGAAAAATTTGGCACAGAATGGGCACAACAAACTGTTATCCCCAAGGTGATGCAACTTTTTATTATGTATTGTGTTGTGTTGATAAGGAATTTAATTAAGTAGTTTTCAAGCTACTATTTTACTCATAACACCTTTCTTTTCGTAACAATAAGAGAAAAATCAAAAAGAATTTATGCGACTGCTAAATGAGATAGTCTGGTCTTGTCATTCTATATATATCTTTAATCTCGTTGATGAATTATCTGTTTTAATTTAATATTTTGTTTAGGTTATTGCAATGTCTAAGGATCAGAATTATCTGCACAGAATGACTTGTCTTTTCTGCATTGGTAAGTACAAATTATTTATTTTTATTAAAAAGTGAATTTTTCAACATTTAGATTTTCTTTCGTCCCACTGCATTGCTGTGAACTTTAACTTAGGAATGTTAGAATCGTCCTTTCTATTCTAAATTTGTTTGCTGATTTATGTGATTTTGTTAGAAATTACTAACATTCTTTTGTCAACACGCGTTCCCTTAGACGATTCTGATTTGGTATAATAATCAAATCACATAGGTATACAAGTCTTTTGAAGAAATTAATTATGTTCATATTAAACAAACATCCTGTATTACAGTAATTTTTTCACAGATTTCAAGAGTATGTTTTTACAGATATCTATTATTCTACTTGATATTGAATTTAAAAAGCGCTTTCACGCTATGGTTGTCAAATTTCGTTTGTCTGATTTGTTGAGCTTTGCTTTAATGGATGTTGTCATTCTTGATTTATTTTTACTACTTTGAGCAATATGATTGATAATTTATTAGTTGTGCAATAAGTCTTTAAACTCAAATAAAAATACAAAAGATTAAATTGCGCTAACCGACTTAAAACATTTTGAACGTTCTTTATTCTTGTTAATGTTATGTACACATATACTCAGACATTACAATGAAAACACGTTAACATAAAAGTAGAATTGTTAAACGTTGATTTTACAATTGTCATTTGAGAGTAAATCTTTCTAGATGTTCTTGGTGAAGCTTGTGGCGCTGACATTACAGAGAGACTCTTGTTGCCTACAGTCTTGGGAATGGCTACTGACAGTGTTGCTAACGTCAGGTATAATTTTGTTTATGATACCTGACTTTATTCAGATTGTCTTATTCTACTGTTTGTTTACAATTTTATTTATGTTTTGGTCCTAATCTTGGAATAAACGAGGATGAGGATTTTCGCTAGGATCTTTGTTAAACAAAACCAACAAAATAAAAATATCAGTAGATTCTTCTACATTACTGTATGCATATTTGATGGATAACGGATAAACCTTAAGATTTGTAACAGCACAACTAAAATTGTTAAAATAATATTATAGTTATTTCTCGCATCGTATTATAAACAGCTTTCCGCGGTTATAAAATGTACAATAATAAGATTAAAACCAGATTTTATATTCATAGAAAACTGACTTAAACTATGCTAGATGCTTCGTAGGGATCCCCCGGATATAATTTTTAGCTGAAAAAATTGTTTCGAAAGTAATACTGATGTACATATTAGGTTCAACGTTGCAAAGACCCTGCAGCACATTATTGCCGTGTTGCCCAGCTCTGCCCAGCAGGCCCAGGTCAAGCCTTGCCTAGACAAGCTCAACAATGACTCGGACTTTGACGTGCGCTACTACGCCAGCGAAGCCGCCATGGCCTTTTAAACTAAGCAAATGGTCGAGAAGTCTACATAAAACCATCAGGGACAGGGACAATTTAGCTTAAATAATAGTATAACATGACAGGCAAAGATTTAAAAAAATCATTCAGAAATTAAACAAGTCACAATAACCGGTGTGAGTATGAGAAAAAATAAGATAATCTTATGCTTACTAAACTTAACATTCTCTTTCTTAAATATGCTCTTTCATGTTTTATTATTTGTAAGAACTAAATGTTCCTGTCCCTGCAATTAACACAATTATTTGGAGGCTTGGGATGTCGAATATTATCAAATTGCTAAACTTGCTGAATTAATGTTTTTAGATTTGAATAAATATTGGATAAAAAGCAGTATGTCTTTTAACAGTTACGAAAATTACTCATTAGATATAAAACAAAACAAAAATAGTAGTTAAGATAAAAAATATGCTGCTTTTTATCCTGTAAAATGTATGTTTAAAATGTCTAATAAGCACTACTGTACTCATGCTGTAACTTAAGTAGGGTTTTAGAATTAATGTTTCTTAAAATAGATAATGTTATTGTTATCTTTTGATTTTAATGTTGTGTGTATTTTCAATTAATTGATAAGCTTTGAAATATTTTAAATGATAATAAGTACAGCTAAACAAAATTTACTAAAACTTACATTTTCCTACAAACTGTTTTATCAACAACGTTTAAGAAGGTAAACTATTGTTTTATTAGCTAGTTATAAAAATAAAACAAACAAAAAACATGAGTACTTTAAGTTTTTATTATTTTCATAATCATTTATTTCTATTTTATGTACTTCTATTGTACATTTTATTGTGCTATTAGTACAATCGTAACCAAATCCCAGTATCACATAATATTATATTTGATTTCATTTTGTGTTAAACTCTGATTATATTCTATTTTACATCATTTTATTTTAAAAGTAACTTAGTCCAAAAATTTTATCATTAAATACATTTCTACTTCTTAATACTATAAACAAGATTTTTCAATAATGCTATTTATATTTATTACTTTTAATAGTTATTTTATCATAAAATGTTAAAATATAAATAACAGTTAACCATTTACAATTTTCCCCTTAAATTATTTTTAGTTTAACACACTTATTAGAATAGTAATGCAAACACAGTTGACGCATTTCTTTCTTTTTTCTTTACACAATTTTATATCATTAACCATTACGTGTTCTATTGTTGTAAAAAAAATTAAAAGTTTTAAAGATTCATTTTAACCTGCCACAATTGTATTAACCCTGTTCTACTTCAAATTGTGACACGTTAAAGTGAAATAAGTTAATTAATCTTAGTCTCCTTTTTTCAGGTGTTAGGTTCTAGACTCTTTAAAAATGGGGTTTCTGACTGCTTCTTTACATTTGGTGGGATTTGCAAGCTTTGCATGGGCAATATATTATGATGCTTGGATTTTAGAACTGCCGGAACATATTCATTCTAAAAGGTAAACTATTATGCTTCCAATTAGGGTTGGCAATCCGGATCCGGAATCCGCCCAATTTTTGGCCAATGGACATATGTAGCACTTAATTAAAAAAAAAAAATTAAAAATCCTTTTAAAATATTGCTAGAATCCGGAATCTGAAACCGGAATCCGCAAGGAATTCGCCACTTTTTTTGACGGATTCTTTAAGAATCCGAATCCGGCCCTAAAATTCGACGGATTGCCATCACTACTTCCAATATAAGTATCAAAGTCTTCAAAAAATAATGATGATTAATCAGATTAATTTTAAGAAAAACTTGTTTCTTATTGCATTAAGCATAAACGCGAAAAAAAAACATTTTATCAATTCAATTTCACCCGTCTAACATTAGAGCTCAATGTATATTGTCAAGTCTTTTTCTTTTATAAAACTCGCAAATAACACAGTAATTTATAGTTAATGATATATTGTGACTTTTGTCGTCAAGATATAAATGAATACTTTTAAAAGATTTAATAACTATTTGTATTTAATTTACCAGCGAGAGTTATGGTGGATTGGCCAAGTACCTGACCTTTCTGAACATGTGTCTACAATGTTTGTTCTTTGCCATCTGTCTCCTCCATGATGTAACCTCAAGCAAATTCATCAAGAAAACCAAAGATATCATGTTCGCCTCTGCAGCCTTTCCTATCGGTATTTTTGTTGGTGTCATTTTCTGGGGATTGTGGTCGGTTGATAGAGAGCTCATTTTTCCTAAAAAGTAAGTTTTTTTTCTATAGGTACTAAATGTAACACTACTATATCAGACAATTGTCATAATGCGAAATTAATGCTATTAAATTCTTAGCTCTGTTTCCTAATGATTCCGAAACGTTTTTTTCTCCCATTCAAACTGGTTCTAAAAAATGCACGTTTTTCATTGTTTCCTAGAGAATCCAAAAGAAATATATATATTATGGTATCCTGATTTCTCAGGCTACTGTGTAAAAAATTATACATTATTTGAAGTTTTTATCTTTTTTTGTTTGCACGTTCTAATATCTTGCATCTAGGGGATCTGTTCTCAAAGGGGTAAGACGGGAGCAGAAAAATAGTCTTAAGCCCAGGGCTCAAATCTAAAAATAATATAGCCTATATAATTCAGATGCCTATGTGAAGCCTTCCTATAAAGGGAAACTCAATTATATCAGACAAAAAACAGTTTATTAGGAAGGTGGATAAAACTTAACTTAAGATTGATATTTCTTAGGCTAGACGGTCATTTCCCAGTATGGTTAAATCATCTTATGCATACAACTGTTCTCCCTCTGCAACTTGGCGAACTTACATTTTCTAGGTAAAATCACTTCTTGTATTTCTTGAAAATGTCAAGCTTTGCCAAAGACTAATTTAATGGTAGAAAATATATAACAAATCTTAAGATGTAGATAAATGTAATTTTAGAAGCTACGTTCCTTCGACATCTGATTAAGATTCTCCGTCAGAAATCAAGTATTCTCATCAAAATAAGTTAAGGACGAATAAATTGACAAAATGAGCATTCGATTCCATCCATAATCTTTTGAAGTTTATGCAATTATTGATAACAAGTATGATTTAAAAGTTAATTTCTAACTACTATTTTTAATGAAATATTTAGTCACAAGTATCCCTCCCGTGTTATTGGTGGAACAATCAACTCTGCCCTAACTTTGAGCTACCTCATCTGGATACACGTCATCTATCACTACGGAGGCTTCTGGGTGTATCCTGTCTTCAGGGTGTTAACACCCACTGTTAGACCATTTTTCATGGCTTTCTGCTGTCTACTGGGCTTTACTTTCTACATCGCAGGTATGAGAAAACTTTCAGTAGTTTAGCTATTTCATGTTTAGGGTACGTCCGTCTTTAAGGCACACGTTTAAGCTGATCCGATAATTCTTGAATATAAGTTTTATAAACAATTACCTATTATCTTATTAAACTGTAGATAATATAATTACTATTCTTTTTTTGCTTTTTGCCAGCATGTTGCTATGCTATCAATGAAAATGATTTTAAAGAATACAGCATTAGAGACCATTTTAGCGATATGCAACCTAGCAGTTTTAATACCTTGAGTTTTTAAATATCCTGAGCTGGATCTTTAAATCATTTCAAAGGTGCGCGTGGTGATTTAGCGCACCATTAAAATGATTTAAAGATCCAGCTCTGCTGTAAGATACTTTCTATATCCTCAAAAAAAATTTTTTTTTTCTATTAAGAGATGATTCCACAAGATAAAAATTTGTCTTTATTTAGGTGAAAAAATGAATAGCATAATCTGGAGAAAAGATTCTGGAAAACAAAATACTAAACCTCAGCCGTCAGCTAGAAGAAAAGCTAAAAAAGATAATTGAATCCTCTAGTCATAATTGAAGTCTTTTTATTGCACCTTAAGAAAACTTTTTTGCATTTAATCATTTCC
The DNA here is from genome assembly GCA_900241095.1 of Acartia tonsa. Taxonomy (NCBI): domain Eukaryota; kingdom Metazoa; phylum Arthropoda; class Copepoda; order Calanoida; family Acartiidae; genus Acartia; species Acartia tonsa. The sequence goes on from LS045338.1 coordinate 12,343, forward strand.
TTAAATAAAAACTAAAACGAATAAAGTAATTTGTTATTAAAAAAAAGATTAAGTTTTAATTGGGTGTAATAAAACTTACCTAGATACTTAAATACTCAAGTTTACAATCATGACAATAAGCGTTTTAAATTAATGCATTTTAATTATAGGGTAAAAATTTAGAGTATTTTTATTTAAAATTACAATCTTTGTTCTTTTATCTGTGATTTTTGTTTTTACCGGTGACGTATTTTTTGTCATATAAATCAAAAATACCTCAATCCTTGAAGATATCTATGACAGGGGTGAATATTCTGCAAATTTGAACCTGCTAAAGGGTGTGGGGGGAAATAAAAAATATGTGGATGGGGGAAAAAATGTAAAAATTAAGAGAACTAAAAACATTTTATATCATTTTTCTCCCCTCATTGGTGAAAAAAAAACTAAAATAATATTGGAGGGGGGAAAATATGAATAAAATAAGGAGTCCTGAAAATATTTTTCTATTTTTTCCTCTTTCTTGCTGGAAAAAAGTAGGAGGGGAAAAAATAAGAATAAGGGGAAAAATGAATCTTGTGCAGAATATACACCCCTAAATTCTATGATATTGATATTTAATACCTAGTTTTCTTATGTTGAGTTAATGTTTTCTTTATTATGTTAAAATTACACAAAAATAAATTTAGAACATTATTATTCCACTTTCTAGTCATATATTGTCACAATATACAAATTTTAGAATTGAAAAATGTATTAAAATGGTGTTAGCAGGAGGTTTAAGATCTGTTGGTTTAAGCTGCTTGGGGGGAGTTGGCGGATTTGCTTTAGCAAGAATAATATACCCTGATGTTACATATCAAGAAAATCCTAGAGCTATTAATAAGGTTTGTCAAACTCTTGTGTTTTTATTATGTTAAGTAACCTCAAATTTTATCATTTAAATCTCTTCCCAAAATGGCTTAAAACCATACCAAAAAATTATCTATAGCATAGTACACAGATAAAAAAATAATGTAATAAATGCCATTTTTGTCAGCCCGTGCCTTCCCTTGTGGTTAACGAAACTGGTTTAAATTTAGCATTTTAATATCCGCGAAAAGCTGTTTAGAATATTAAGCGACAATTAACTACTAAAAAGTTATATGACAAAACAAAGCTGACCTAAAAAGCACACATAAATACAACTATTTAAGTATCTTAGTCATATGACGCTAAGACTAGTGTTCGAATTGAATTTTAATTAATTTTACTTTTACGTAGGTATCTCAAACTAGACTTACTTAATTAAACACTAAACAGTACTGTTCACCAAAGACGGTAATGGAGCTTAGCAGCTATAGTAGTGATATTTGTTAACCCTTAACAGTCGGGCCCTAATAAGCTGAAATTGCGAAATATTTCTTTTCGGGTTAATTCACATGTAGATTACTGTTGGTTTAAAGCTTTTATAATACGTCATTGACAAATCTTTCTCAATTTAGGATCAACCAGAAAATGAACCAAGAATAGCAAACAAAAAATCTCAAGTTTTGAAGTACGGTGTTCCAACTAGCGGTTTACCAAATGTTTTACAATATGAGAATCATGTTCTTGAATATGATGCTGTGAAAAAAGTACCTAAGGTAAGAACAGTTTTATTATTATATGGTTGATTATCATTAATATCCCGTACTTTTAGTACAAATATCACATAAAATATCTTTTCAAAGATTCAAATACATGTTTACCTGACTTCTTAGTAATAGATGTTACCGTCTTACGTGTCCCAAAATAAATAAGTTCAACATTATATTATTATTCATATTTGCGAAAAATAACAATAATTAGACAAAACAGAACATATACAACTCAAATTATTTTTTCAGTGGGTAGCGGAACATATTTCAAAAGAAAAGGCATTTGGTTCCGAGGCTAACAGAAAACAAGCCAGATTTGATAAAGATCCAAATATTCCAGCCCTGTTTTCTTCTGATAACAGAGGTAAGATACAAATCATAAGACTAATTGAAAAGTATTTGATCACGAAGTAATTGAATATAGCTTTAAATAAATGATCAAATTAGCGTTGGTGATATTAGCTCTATAAGGAACAGAATTGGTCACGTGACATGGCTGTAGCAAGTAATAATACTTACCTGTGCTAGATTTTAGGGACAGTGTGGTCACATGACTCTAGCTAGTAATAATACTTACCTGTGCTAGATTTCAGGGGAACAGGGTGGTCAAATGACTCTAGCTAGTAATAATACTTACCTGTGCTAGATACCAGGGGAACAGGGTGGTCACATGACTCTAGCTAGTAATAATACTTATCTGTGCTAGATTTCAGGGAAATAGGGTGGTCACATGACTCTAGCTATTATTAATACTTACCTGTGCTAGATTTCAGGGGAACAGTGTGGTCACATGACTCTAGCTAGTAATAATACTTACCTGTGTTAGATTTCAGGAGAACAGGGTGGTCACATGACTCTAGCTAGTAATAATACTTACCTGTGTTAGATTTCAGGGGAACAGGATGGTCACGTGGTCACATGGCTCCTGCTGGGAATAATAAACATTCACAATCTGCCATGAATCAAACTTTCTACCTCACTAACATTGTTCCTCAGGTAATTTTCATCCTTTAATAAAGCTCTCTGGGTTAAAGTTTTGCTTGTACATAAATAAAAAATTTTGTATTTCTATAAAATATAAAACATAATGAACATGAATATAAAGGAATAGTTCTATGAAGTGTATTTAAAGAGTTAAGGTACTTAGAGTAGTGAACTTTTATATGTCTTAGTAGAATATATTAGGCATTGGATAGATATGATTATATGTTAAAGAATTTTTAACATTGACCAGACCAAACTTTTTTTATTTGACAATATCAAAAAAAGTTAAAGTGATTTGCCACATAAATTACATGAGAATGGTCTATTTTTTTCCAAATATGTATAGCCAAAACAC
>LS045341.1:0-15889 GCA_900241095.1 Acartia tonsa
TTGTGAGACTGTTTGTCTAATGGTCTATAAAGAAAAACTAGATCTAGCAAAAGTAAAAACGATTCCCATGAAGATTAGGTTATCAAAGCATATAAATGTTTTGCGATTGTAAGTTAAAAAATCTCTGCACAAATAAAGCACAATCTTGGAAAAATTCTTCTGTATTATCTATTCCCCACTCTTTAATTTTGTAAAGACATTGCTAAATTAATCTTAATTTTATTTTATGTCCTGTGATTTTTTTGCATTGTCTCTTTTTAACATAAAAGGTTTAAAAAGTTAGAAAAAAATATGTTTCATGATGTAACCAATTCCTATATGTAGTGTATATAGCAAATATTCTTATATAAAAATAACATAATGCGTGTTTCTCTGTGTGTCTGTCTATACCTAAAGGATCTTGATAACAGCTGTACTGATATGGTTCTCCTTCCCAGTGAAGCTTTTCCTAGGTCATTTGAAGGTTCCTAGGACAAACGCAGGAGTCCCAAGCGTCGGAGTGGACAATTGCAGGAGTGGACACTTAACCTAACCTAACCTATTTTAAACCATATTTTAGGTTTTTTTAATGCCTAACCCATGCCTAAACTAACCTGAATAGAAATACTTACTTAAATTAATACTTAACACTCCTGCGTTTGTCCTGGGACCCTTTGAAGGATTATAACTATGAAAAATCTGCCCTATGACCCAAACTCATCCCTAAAACAAAGTTTTTTTTTCTTTTTGAAATTTAGATTAAAACTGATGAGTCACCTTTAAGTGCCTCTAGAGGCCTTAATTATTTAACATTCACCAGTTCATTGAATATTTATGATTAAGGTTAAGTTAAGTAATCTTTCATACTTCTGTTTGTTGTTTTCATTTCTGTACTTCATTATATGATTTGAACTGTTCAAAAAGTTTCAGGCTAATTAGTTAAATGTGGCAACTCGAATTTCTAAGTCGCAATTCATTCACGCAACTTCCCCTTGGTTGTGTAAGAAGGGTGATAATTGGGTAGTTTGGATAATAAATAATCAAATATATTATATCAGTGCAACCCTTACCCAAGCTCCTCTGTGGAGAGCGTCATTCATTACGGTGACTTAATTTGGGACACCTGCCATACTCGGCGAGGGTGAGGTAATAAAGAGTAGGTCCCTTGAGACAGCGGGTCAAGTACTTGTACTTGAGCGTGGACCTTGAGCTGGCCCTGGTGCTAGCATACAAAAGTGTCTCGTCCTACTCCATGACTACTTAGGTCCAAACACTAAGAAACTATGGCTACACACACAAATACATTTATTTTCTTTTATTTTGTAACTTTTTGTAATATCATCCTTGTTCTTTATACACAATACATGGAACAGTTAGAGTTGTAAATGGATTACTTTGAATTAGGTGAACTAATTTATATGTAATACAGAAAAAATATTGAGAATTTTTGCAAATATATGGGGTGGGGAATGTTGACAATTAACTTTCAATTTTAGTTTATAAAAAGGAAAAGGAAAAATAGTTATATTCATTCCCTGGACCTATAAGAAACTTGGCTGTAGAGGAGAACCATATCGGTTCAGCAATTAGCGAGATCTTTCGCGACAGACAAAATAGCTTATTACTTTATATAATAGGATAAAATAAATATGTAGTAATTAATGGATACCCATACTCAGTTATCTATTTGTTTACCTGACTTAGGAAGGCAATATCTTCGTTGCCAATGACAAGAGCTATTTTTAAACCTGGCAGATTTTTCCTTTCTCACGATGAAAGTTAAAAACTTATTGGTAAGCTTGGAATTTTAAAAAGATTTTTGTTCTTACTTTAAAAAGCATAACTGTTGCAAGAAATTAGTTATTACAAGGAATTGGTTAAAAGATAACTTCAAATACATGAGAGTATCTTGGATTTAACAGGGATTTGTATTGGGTACCAGTAAAATTAACAGTCTAATGTCCCCTCCCTCCCTTTATAATTTTAAATGCGTGATAGCCCAATAATGATTTTTTGGGTATAGTCCTTTCCACGACGTCCCTCCATAAGGGGCGATTTGTCGTATTTTAAAAATGGCTTTTTATAGGTTAGGTTAGGTTATATTGGGTTAGGTAATTGGCCCCGCAGGGTTAGAGCCCCCCGCAGGGGCTAGAAATAGGAGAAAAGCTACTGTGAAAAATACGAAGAATCGCCCCATAAGGTGCGATGTTACGAAAGGGACTATACCCGAAATGTCCCCTTATACCTTTGTCCCACTCTTATGTTTGTCCTTTAGGATCTTTAACCCCTAGTACCTTTGTCCTTTTGTAAGTTTTATTAGGGGGTTAGTTGGTGTACGGTATATTCCTTGTAAATATTATATTATGTTTTATTCACATCTATTGCACATAGGGGCAAGAAGGGGATTTAATTACCCTCCTAAATCAAGTTTTAGTCATTCTATGAGCATTATCATACCCAGAGTACATCAGATTTCAAAGGAATCGTAAAAATACAATTTTTAAATAAGCTTTCTAATGCCTAAAAGTCAAGAAATGCAAAAATTTTCTTAAAGAAACAGGTATTTTTTTGTGTTTCTCCAACAATTTTAAAAGTTTTATAAATCTCTTAGAATTTATGTAATTAGTCAAAATAACTTCTGATTGGGCATGCATTACATGTATTTTGACAATATAATAGAAAAAAAACACAAATTAAAGATATTAGTTTTAAAAAGCGAATATAAGTTGAATATGATAGTGGCTCAAAATTTAGGTGCAATTCTATACTTTTAGAATATCTATGCTAAATTTAAAAATTAAAAAAAGCCTTAAGTAGATAATGAAATTTGAGTGGTCACCTGGACATATAATTAGTGAGTTGGCCAACAAAATTGTTTTTTTTTTTTTAACCATTATAAGACTTAAGAGTTATTCATAATGTATATACTTGCATGTTTAAAATAAAATCATATTATATTGAACCTATATTCGCCCTTTTAGTAATTCTAGTTGAAGTCAAGATTTTAAGTTTTTTTTGTTTGTTTTAAAATCATCATTTAAGAAGACAGGATCAGGAAACATGTTTTGTTGGTTGTTGGCGGCTAGAAAAAGATTTTTGATTCACCAAAGACTTATGATAATTGCCAGTACTGGTTACATTTACCCCCCTCCGCCTCTGCGCCCTTGTAGGGTTTCATAGCCCGTTTTCTAAAATTTGGTGCATGAAAAAAGCAGGTTTAAATTCAAAATTTAAGATGTAATTGAATTAAATAAAAGACACAAAAACATAGATTTGGGAAATATTCATTCAGACTTTGAATTAAAGCTAAATGAAGTTCTATTGCACTAAATGATGGGTAAAAAAGAAGGGTGAAACCTAAATTAAAATTTCTGTATGCTTGAGGGGTTAATGTAAATAAGGGGGGGGGGGTAACTTTTGCCACTTTCGCGTAAACTGTGTGTTGTGGGCTAGGTATTGCTTTGAGACCATAGGTTATTTGGAATAAAAGTTTACATTTGGGTAGTAGTTTACATATATTTAATCATTTTTTGAATAGGTCTCCAGGTTCAGGTACTGCAGGCTGGAAGGTCGTTTCTGGACAGGTAAAAAATTAAAAAAATTATATTTAAAGAGTTGGAGAACAACTTATAAAACAATGCTTCTTTTTAAATGTTATTAACATATCTGCAGAAAAAATTAAAATCGGCCTCCAGGTTCACTGGTTCACTCTGGACAGGTAAAACTTAAAATTCCTTATTTGTAAATGTTATTAACATATCTGCAGAAAAATTTAAAATCGGCCTCCAGGTTCAGGTGCTGCAGGCCTCCAGGTACACTCAGGACAGGTAAAAATTAAAATTCCTTATTTGAAGAGTTAGGGGTATACTTATTAAACAAAATATGCTTCTTTTTGGATGTTATTACCATACTTGCAGAAAAATTTAAAATCGGCCTCCTGGTTCAGGTGCTGCAGGCCTGCAGGTACACTCTGGACAGGTAAAAATTAAAATTTTTATTTGAAGAGTTAGAGGTACACTTATAAAACAAAATATGCATCTTTTTAGATGTTATTACCATACTTGCAGAAAAATTTAAAATCGGCCTTCAGGTTCAGGTGTTGCAGGCCTCCAGGTACACTCTGGACAGATAAAACTTAAAATTTCGGATCTACTGCAGTTCAAGGTAAAATATTGCTGGTAATGAATATTGCCAAAAATATATGAATTTTAAAGGCTGCTAGCTTCCAAACAGCTGAACGTACAGATCATACCCGCACACCATTTTAAGCGTTATAAGAAGGCCTACAAATAATCCGGAATAGCCAAGATCCAATGATGCACAGGGAAAGCTTCACTTTTTCGCGCATTTCTCTGCACTGCAAGATAATTATGCATTATTGATTTATGGCTATTCCAGATTATTTGTAGGCCTTTTTATGCCGCTTAAAACTTTGTGCGGGCATGATCTGTACGTTCAGCCGTTTGGCAGCTAGCAGCCTTTAAAATTAATAATTTTTTAGCAATATTCGTTACCAGCAATATTTTACCGTGAACTGCAGTAGATCCAAAGATTATTTAAACGATATTGTATTTTCTCTCACTATAATTAATTTTAACTGTTCCAAATAACTTGTAGAAAAACAAACCTCATTTACATATCTATGGTGAAAAAAGCAGCATCAATAATTTGGGGAGAGAAAGTAGGCAGGGGATTCTAGTACAGCACTTGGCCACTCTGTCCAGAGTGTGATTGTGTGTGTGTACTGTGTAGCTGTCAGTTGGACTACAACTATACACGGAGTAGGAGGCCTGTTACACATCCTCCGACTAAAATTGCAAACAAAAATGTGATTTCTAAACTCACCCAGATCATAAATTAGTTATAAATTTACAATTTGGATCAAAATCCGAATAGTGATTTAAAAATTGTTAAAATTACATAGTTAAGACTTTATAAAGTTAGAAATAAATTTAAATTAGTCCGTAGGAATAAATTATAGAAATATTTAAATAAATATCAAAGAAACCTTTATAAAAGTTAAAAACCAGAAAAAAAGTGAATAAAACCAAAACAGAATTCTATAGAAGAATAAAAATACAATTTCTCTCCAAGCCTTTTGAACAAATTGTTATGAAAAATGTGTTGTGAACCTAATTGTGGAGTATTGACCTACTTAGAATCAGCTGTTATCCCAAAACTTTCCCCCACGGGTGGGGGAAAGTAGGCTGATATCTGTTCACACCAATATCATCCAAAAAACAAAAAATCTACCAAAATCCTTAAAATAAGGACTTAAGAAAGTGTTATGTAAACATTATGTATCAGAAATATATGAAATATCTATGTACATTTTGAGCCTCTCTCTAAATCTGAGGTTTTTATTATGTAATATCATTCTCAAATAATTCTATATACTAAAAAATCCCTAGTTATCCAAAAACCAATGTTCTGATAGATATTATCCAGAAGAAAAAAAAGTCAATTTTGACATATTGTGACTTAAGTGACCTTGCAAAGGTGTGTGTGTGTGTGTAGCTTCGCGCACATATATAAAAGTCCTTGAACACCCTTCTCTCTAGCGGCGCTACTGAGGGGTACAGATTGATCATCTAAAGAACCATCACTGGAGCACACTATCACCATGGGAAGAATTGATATTCAGGCATGCACATTCAAAAATTAACCACAAATGTACTTTCTTTAAAAATTATAATTAATTTAACAGGGAAAGTTTATGTACCGTTGATGTCCCTTTTTCATATATACCTTTTTACCTGTAGTTAAGACATACAAACAAACATCCTAACTCTTATGTTAGAATTTAAATCAATTAAAAACTACAATAAAAAAATTTTATTATGTCTTTGCACTAATATTTAATGGCTAAGACAATAAATCAAATGAAATATTTTTGATAAACCTCATCATATTAATCTTTTTTTATTGATGGGAGGAGTAAGAATAAAAATGGGCGGAGATTTTTCATAACTAATTTAAATGATTTTAGTGACTTATCGCGTTTTATTATACCTACTTAATTTTCATTTTTGTAAAAAATGTTTGGTTAAGTAGTTTTGTTTTTATATTAATATAGAAAGGTTAACAATGGAAAAATGTTGTAGATACAGTTTATAGGTATTTACTTCTAGTTAAATTCTTCTATGAAAATGATAATGTCAATGTGTCCGTCTGATCAGGAGGCGCCTAGCGGCCCCGCCGAGACGCACAAATCGCCTTCACCCTGCCGCAAGGCCCAACCGCAACAAGTAAACAGTGAAAAAGACGGCGGCGAACCCTCGTCCGCCGTCGTCTCGCCGCTCAACAGTGATTCTGGATATTTTGAGGGCGGGATCGAGTCCGAGCCCAGTATTGAGATTATTTTTGATAAGAATGCTTCCAATAATAACAGCGGCAGTACCGCAGCTGCCGGCAAGCCGCAGGATGCTTCCAATTCAGGTAAACCTTGAAAACTAATCCTATTATATAAAGTAGTAAGATTTTTTTTGTCTGTAGCTTAAGTTTTTAATAACTACTGGACTGATTGAATTCTCCATTTTAGGGAAGCTTCTCATAGGTATCTGGATGGTTTTAATTTCTACTTTTCATACTATTTTGATTAAAGTGTTTGTAATGAGATTTTAAAGGAGAATAAATTTCATATTTGAACAAAAATTGATAAGACATAAGAATCAAAAGTTGGTCTATTAATCATGAAACTTAATCTATTTAAATAACAAACATTGAAATGTACATGGATTAAAATGCTATAAAACATAAAATTCCAATTTACAAAGCGATGTATGAAAAATTATGCTGGTACCCAAAGTTTTATAGAAGTGTAGGTATTTTCATCAAATCTTGTTTGGTTGGTTCAAATCTGTTGTGTCTAAACTTTTCTATCAATAATTTTATTTTACAGAAAGGGCTATTATGTTTATTATTATTGGGGATGTACTTCAAATTATCTTCTATTGTCTTATCACTTATTCCTTATCAATGATATGTACATATGGATTAAAATTGCTAAATGTCTGTCCATTAAAATTTATCATTTACCTTGGTTAATATGTTCCACTGAATACTATTGATAAGGAATCTAGGATTTAGCTTGATCCGTTATCTAATTATTTGTTTATTGAGTCAATTTTAAATCATTACCAACAGTTTAACTAGGCTAAAGATAGGAATATAAAAAATTTTAAAAATTTGAAAATAAAGTTAGAAAAAAGAATTTGAAAGCAATAATTGGAGTAACATTAATTAATTGCAGTTATCCTTTCCATGTTTACTTGCTAAATATACATAACAGGATATTTGAAATAAAATCTGATGGTGTAAAACAGCTGTTTTTGGACAAATATTTTTGTTGTTGATTTTTTTTGCAGTTTTTGTGTTGATCTTTGAAAACCAGTTGCTTTATAAGATCCTGGTTTTAATAGGGATAAAGAGAAATAGTAAATAGTCAACAAAATAATCTCTTTAAATATATGTATAATAAATGTTAATTAAGGAATCTTTTGTTCTTAAGTAGTGCAGCAATAATATTTTGCAGAAATTAATATCACAAAAGAACCATTTTTGGAGCATTTATAAATACTTTTATTCATGGAAATTAAGCAAAAAAAATGTCGCCAGGTTTCATATGACTTTAAAAGTATATTTTCTACATAAAAACACAATAAAACTTTATTTTACAAGCATCGGGTTCTATTTAAAGTTTTGAATCAAGCAATCAGCTGTAAAATGTGTTTATCGATCCAATCAAACAAAGAAAGGTATCAAGCAATTTTAATTCGTTATATTTTTGTGTCTTTTAAACTTAACAACAAATAAAATGAGGGAGGGAGTCTTTCGTTGGCTTTACAACCTTGGGGAATTTTTAATGGATTTTGATTGGTTGTTTCATTTAGTTAAGTGTCCAAATGTTTTAACAGAAGGAGTAATTTTGTGTATCATCATTTTGATGTACATCAATTTATCGGCCATTGTCTTATCCCTTTAGATCCCTGATTAAAAGATATCAATATGTGTTCTTATTTTTAGTTCAAATGAGTTTAGAGCAAATTTTAATATTTCATATTGCATAGCTACAAGAGGCATAATTTCATCAATAGAAACAACAATTTATCGCCAAATTAAAATCACATATTTCATTTTTATTTTAGCCAAATATATATTTTGGGAAAAGATCTTTGGAAAAAATTGCGTGTTAGGTTTTTTTTTGTTTGTTTCTCAGTGATGTTAATTTGATAAATAACTGTGTGTATAATGTTTATAATTTTACGTTTAAGACAAGTATTTTTGTTTTTATTTTTGTTGTGCAATTTTCATAACTGAAAACATGTGTCATTTTAGAGGATAAGGATAATTTTTTAAAAAGTTTTATTGAAGGGATTTTTTAGTCTTTTAATCCTTATATAAAAGTAACAGGATCTGTGCTGTCGGTCTGTTTGTATAGGTGGATCTCTGTAATTGTTTAACTAATATATTTGCAGTGTAGCTTCTAATACGTCCTGGAAAGGTATATGAATATTTTGGAGGAGGGTGCACCACCCGACCAAGAAATTCGCCTCCAGAAAAAATGACTCCCCCACGAAAATTTTTCTTTCTTTTTTAAACTAAAATTTAAAGAGCAAGGGTCAACTCCCCCTCCCCTACCCCAAAGGCCCCTAGAAGCCTATAGGGGCGTAACCACAAGTATTTATATTTTTGACACATTATATCCTGAACTTTTAAAATAAATATCTATGTCCTTGATATCTTGAGATTATAAACAGCTATTTTTTTCGTGCAAAAAAAGAACCTAGGTTTTTAAAAATCATGCAATTTTTAAGGTTATTAAATAACATGCCCCAAAAAGTCATAAGTCAACTAATTAATTACATACCTATCAAAGTTTGGGTTAGGAAGATTTTTAAATGCAATTTTGGACGGTTTATTCTCTATCTAAATATCTTATTTTGATATAAAAATGTTATTTATAGCTGTTCTTTTCAAAATATGCAAAAAGGAGCGCGCTGCGCTATTATAAAAAGCTTTATTTTCTTTATAAAAAAAGGCATACATTAGATATAAATTATGTATTTTAAAAAAAGAATATGAATATATATAAAAAGCCTCTTTGTTGTAAAAGTACTTTTTAACACTTATCTTTATGATATGTTTTTATGCGCTTTTTTGTTTGTACTCATTTTCCCCCCCACAAATGAAATATAAAGGTGTTTATCTAACCTAAATTTTTGCAAGAGATTTCCTGGGATAGGTTTTCTAAAAAATTAACAGAGAATTATAGAATGCAAGACAATTTAAGTTTTGATTATATATCAATGTATATTGTATAATGCTTTACTAGTTTTTGTTACATATTTCTATCATCAAATGCTTTGCTGAATAATATCTTTGGATAATCTCACACCGATAATCTCATTTTAGGTAGATTTTTTTTCTAGAATAATTCGTCCTTTCTTGAATACAATATATAGGGCTTATTTACAATCCTAAAAACACCCCCAAAACATCTTAAGATTAACCTTTTAAAAATATGCTGTTTGGGGAGATTTTTAAGGCCAAAGCATTTTGTATTGTCTTCGACTTTTTAAATTCCTTTAGATATGATAACAAAAATATATCTTTTAAGTGCATATAACTTCCACCCCCCATAAAATAGCTTAAAACCTGCCGATGACAAATATAACTTGTATACAATTAAAATTTTAAACTTTAGATCATTGATTTTTTTCTGTTTTACATTTAAAACAAGGAAAATTCTTTGTTAAAAATTTGTGATAAATTACGCAATACAGAGTTGATTTAAACGATAAAGAAGTACATCTCTTTTTTTGCATATTTTTATCCTATTTTTTTGTACTTATTATTTTGTCATATTTTCGTAAGTTTTTCCTTCTGATTTTTTAAAATTCATGAAAGTGTGCCTTAATTTTTTTTAAAACCTGAAAATTAAAAAAAAACTTATTGGAGAAAAAAAGTATGAAACAAAGAGAAAAAAATTCAGAGTAGTAAGGCCATTGGATTGAAAAGCAAGAACAAAAAGAAAGGTGTCAGGGACTATTATTTAAATGAACAAAAGTTTGAAAAGGAAAGACACCAGGGAATTAAAGGGATAAGACAGTGGCCGTTAAATTAACGTGTATTAAAATATTCTAGAATCATTTGAACTATAAATAAACAGATATTGATATATTTTAATCAGGAATCTAATGAGATAAGACAATATCCCCAAATATTGATACACAAAATTACCCCTTCTGTAGATTACATTTAGTGGTTGAACAAACCAATCAAAGTCCCCAAAGTTGTCAAGCCAACGAATAAGAAAACGTTATTATAAAATTCCACCCCATATTTTTACTAACACTTATTTTAATTTAATCAAATTTTGGTTTTTGTAATAGATACCTATCCCAATTTCAAAGTTTTAACTTTTTTGTTTCTTTCTCAATATTTTTGTAGAAAAATACTGTTTTTAAATATTCAGTTAAGTTACAGATTTGTCCATTCATTGAAGCAATTTTATCAATATATGCACATTTACCTTTTAATTACGTTTTAATTTCACATTTTTACCTTTTTTTATTTTGTAATTAAGATTTAACGTTAGATTAAAACAGGGTAGGGACACTGGAGATTAAAATGATCTTTAGCCTTTCAACACATCTGAAGTAGCTTGCAATTAGGAAGAAGACAGGTGTGTAGATTATTTATATACTTATTGTCTAACCCATTCTATAAAATATGGTGATTCTTTGATTAAAGCATCAAACAGGAAGATATCTAAAGCAATTTGTGTATAACTAAACAGTTCCTTAAGTCTATTAGTTATAGTATCAAGACAGCATAATATAGAATATCCAAGTATATATTCTGTTGTAATACCTACTGTGAATTTATTTGTATTGGGACGGAACCAGTTTTAAATATCTACTAAATTCCAAAGACTCATCCCTTCGTGTTTTTTTCGGCATTAGGTCAAGGCCACATTTTAAAGGTAGAGCCGTGGTTTAAATCTCATTCATTCTGGCCTCTCTTACAACATAGCGTTTATTTCGTCCTTTTTTTCTTGAATATACTTTTTTAAGGTATAGTTATTTATCATATCGTATTATAGACAGCTTTCCGCGGATATAAAGATGATAAAAAAATAAGATTAAAATCAGTTTTATTAGCCCTGAGGGGCCAAAGGCCCTGGCTAACATAATTTCATGATTTTTATTTTGATATTTGTGAAATTGTCTGTAATACGATGCTATACATGACTTTTCAGTATGGCTGAAAACCGGTTCTTATCCAGAGGATATTAATCTGTTTCGAAGCTATACTAGAATGAGAATTATAAAGAAGAGGTTTAAATGGTTTAAGTATAGATTATACTTATTCTGCTTGTGCTTTCAATTAAAGTAAATGTCCTTAATCTTTTTAAAAAAATGTAGAACAAAACATCCATTCTTTGGCCTTGTATTTTGGATATGGTGAACGCATGTAAGAAGATTCCTAGAGTTATTAAATATCATGATATCACTGTAGGATTACAGTCTGGGATTGGTAGATTTTGTGCTGTTATACTTTTGTAACTGAAGGCCTTAAAGAAAAGCGCATGGATGCGCCTTTAGGCCCCGTAGTACATTCTCTTTTTAGCGCGAGCGCTATTCATAGATAAATTAGAACTAAGTGAAAGGTCTTATGATTTTATATCAGTAATCAGAACTGATAATTAAACCATATTTAATACCTTTAGCTTGCTTGCCATAAACTAAAATTAACTTTTTTTTTAATGAAACCAATTTTGTTTCTAACTTGAACCATGTTAATTTTTATATTTCATTATAGGTATGTTAAGCAAACAGCTTGAAGAAGGAACTTTTTTGTCCAATCACGTTTTTTGTTTATTTGTCTATGGTGAGCACATACCGTAAACGATTTTAGCTGTCAATACGGTTTAGATCATTTTTAAGCCACAGCCAAAATTTATATTTTTAGAAGGTTCTATCTACTTACTTAGCATAATATCATTTGGTACTGAATAACATTATTTATGATATATGATAATTATTGATATTTTAGCCTATAGCTTGGAGATTTTAATTTAAATGCAAAAACAATTTTATAAAATGCAATCTGTGTTTGAAATTGTATTTTCATGGTCTTTGAGAATTTATTAAGAAACAAGGACAATTAAAATCAAACAAAAGATGCTAAAAATATCTATAAACTCTCTCACTTAGTAAGCTAAATGCAACAAGTAAGTAAAAATGCTGTTTTTATTGTCTGACATACAGTTATGTCATAAAATATAGAGTAGCTGCGCTACAAAAGATCCTTGAGCGTCTGTTCGGAATCACAGGCCTTGCTTTTAAAGGTTGTCTTCATCAAGGAGTAGAGAAAAGTGTTCCCAAAGATATTTGGAATATTTTTTCATCTTTACACTTTAATTATCTAGATTTTATTGCTTCATTTAACTATACAGAATTTCGCATTTTAAAGTTGCTATTCTGATAATGAAAATATGGATCTAATCCTAATTTTTTTATTTAATGACTGTCCCTTTTTTTAGAATACCTGTCCTTGTGTGATTCGTGGTTTTAAATCTCATCTAACTGAACTCCCTTAGCACAAAATGTCAATCTTCCCATTTAGAAAAAAACGTCTTTTTTCCTGTTAACTAAACTCTATAAAACTCAAGGATAAAAGCAGATATTTTGAACTTTAAGCTTTATGTAGATGTTTATATCTATGGTATGTTTGTCAGTCCTTTGTATATATACAGATTTTAAAAATTTAAAAGTAAAATTGAAGAAAGAATAAAAAGATTCTATTTGATCAAACTCGCCAATTATGAACATAATTGTTCTTATTCTAAACATTCGTGAATTAAATAGGCAACCTTTAATTAGATATAGAAAATACAAATCTACCTCTTTTGTAAGCAGTTTTTATATGAAATCTATAATATTGAATGCCTTTCAGAAATGATGATTTGATAATATTGTAGGGTGGGTAACTAATTAAAGACTAAGACTATTGCTATTCATATTTCATAATCCATGCATAATTATACAACAAAGCCTTTTTAGCCACTGATAGGGATATCTTAAATAAAATTAAGAAACGATAAAATATATTTATCGCACAGCTTTCCGCGGATGTTAAAATGTAAAATGATAAGATTAAAAAAAACAGTTTTGTCAACCTCAAGGGGCCGGAGGCCCTAAGTTAACCAACTACCAGTTTCGTGTATGTTTTTTTTGTTATTTTAATAGTCGTGGAAAATTGTCTAAAATACTATGCTATACACGATTTTTCTAATCCGGCTGTTATCAATCGGTTTCGAAGCCATACTGGAAAGAACCTTTCTGCAATATCTAGTTCTATCAAAGCTTCTCATTTTTTTTGCCGTGATAAAAAATAAGTTTAAATCGTTTATTCTTTTTAGAAATTATATTTCCATCCTTGATTTTAAGCCTTTAAAGATCAACTTTTTTGCCAGGTCTTAAAATGACAATTTAAAAAGCATTGTGTTACCTCCAAATTTACATTTTAAATATCCACATTTAAATTCAAGGGGTAGCTTAACATTTTTTGTTATTAGAGCAACTACTCTATAGTTTGTATGTGTCGGTATATGAAAAAGCTAGGCTGAACGAACGTTTTTTTCACCTTTACTTTTACTTAACTGTCTACTGTTCTAATAAATATGTTATATTGCTTTTCTAGTTATTAATTTAATTATACTTGTGTTTATTTTTTATATTTGCTTATTTTTTAACTTTCCAATACAAAAATCTTCTAAAATCTAAAAAAATTAATATTAAAAGAATTTGCAATACTGAATTAACATACTATGATTACAAAACGGTTTGCTATACATATAAAGGGTTTGCTGAAAGATGGAAAAGTATTTGAAAAACTGTTATGGTTGGTTTTCTGCAAAAATAATACCTAACTTATTTTTTTATTGACGGACTTTAGTACCTAAAAACATAAATAACCTACACCTAGAATGTCGTTTGATTGACATTACCTGCTTAAAATAGCAGGGATCTAAGGGATAAGACAATGGCCGATAAATGAATTACATCCTCAATAATAATAGTTATACACAATATTATACCTTCTGTAGATTATAATTAGTGGTTGAAATGTTTGGACACCCAACTTACAGTCCAATGTCCCCTACTTTCCTCTTTTCTGTACTTTTTTTTATCAGTAATGTTGTAAGCTTCATATAACTGAATTATTCATACATGTACAAAATTATCCTTATTCTAGATACTTTATCTGTGTCCTTGGGTTTGTTATAACTGGAATGATTTTGCAAATTCGAAATTGCTCATAATTTTTCTTCTCTCGCACATTTCTTTACTGACTGGCGGCCTACCACTTCTAATCCATTAACCGTTAGACAGATATTACAGATCATAAGATTATGATTTTTTAGCCATGTGTTTCATATTTATATTAATATGTTTAAAATCAAAAAGTTTCTAGGTAGTAGCAAATTTTACAATCAAAATTTCTATAAAAAAAGTTATATAACTTCCTTTTTTATAAACTTAACCGAAAATACTTATTCAGTAGATTTTGTGTTTGCCTTGTCTTAAACTTGAATAATTACCCTTGTGCTTCTAAAGGCCTCTAGTAGAATGGATTTATCATTACTTGCATCTTACACCAGATTATCATGTACTCTAATAAACTGTATTTTTAGCTGGCTAAAATAACAATCCCCTCCTCTCCTACCGGATGAACGAACTGACCAATAAGTGATGTCCATGTTAGCAACATAAATTGACGAAAATTTTTCCCCTGTCATATCCACAAATATTCTATATCAATTGCAAGTAGTAAAGTCTCAAATATCTAATAAACTAACCAAGTAACTCAAGTGTACACAAGTATGAATATCAGAATTATTTATTTATTTATTAGGACAACTATCCATCAATAATTTGTGTTCAATGATCTAGAAATTATGCCATGCCACCTCAGTACACTCTTTATTTTTAAGGGATTAGGGTCAAGAATAAAAATTATTAGGCAAAGATTTTAGAACATTCCGAAAGAAATTAAAAAATTTATCTAATCTGCAATTTACCAGAGAGAGAGAGAGGACAATGGACTATTTATTACACTAGTCCCCAGTGTTTTATGATAACGTTTTCTTATTCGTTGGCTTAACATCTTTGTGAACTTTAGTGAATTTTGATTGGTTGGTTCGTTTATTTGGGTGTTCAAACGTTTCGACCACTTTTTAATCTACATAAGGTGTAATTGTGTGTATCATCATTGGGGATGTACATCAATTTATCGGCCATTGTCTTATCCATTTATATCCCTGGTAATTAACTAAAAAAATAACATTTATTGAAACATTTATTACGGAATTAATCCCTCTTTCTGAAAAAATGTAAATACTCTCCAAAGCAGTATTATTTTTATCCACAATAATATGTGAAAATTATGAACAGATACACTTACATAAAATGCTAAGTTCATATTTTTTGTTATCTTTCCATGACAGATTTTGTCTTGTTTTCATGTAATATTTTTGTTCAAAAATTATGTATATAAAACAAGGCATTTAAAGGGATAAGACAATGGCCGGTAAATTAATGTACATCCCCAGCGATCATCACAAAATTACCCCTTCTATATATTACAATTAGTGGTTGAAAAGCTTTGGCATTCAAAGTATTGAACTAACCAATCAAAATTCAATAGAAGTCCCCAAAGTTGTCAAGCCAACTAATATGAAAACGTTATTATAGAAATTTGGGGAATACTGTAATTAACACCCTATATCCCATCCCTCCCTTAGATACCTAAAACCAGGGTTCCGGATCCGGATCCGCAAGGATCCGCATATTTTTGGGTCCAAGGATCCGGATCCGCAAAAAAATGCGGATCCGGATCC
>LS045344.1:0-14737 GCA_900241095.1 Acartia tonsa
GAAGGGTTGACGAAGTTCTAAACACGATTTTTCTAGTGATTAATTACAGAATGTTTACTACATTGTGATGTATTGGTAATTTAATTTTCAAGTAAATTATTTTTTTCTTAGATCTAATTTTGTTCTAAATTATATTACCATGATCCCTTTACAATTTTGGTCAAATTTTTTGGATAAATCTGGTTTTCATTGCTTTTCAGCTAAAACTCTTTAATTGAATTTATTGCCCATTGTCCCCTCCCTTACTCCCTGCTTTTCCCCAGTATTTAGTTTTTTTATTTTACAATTATATTTTACATTAAAGTCAGGGCATAGGAATAAAATTATAAATCAACCAATATTTTACTTTCATCATTGTTTTACCTTGTTCATGTAAATGTATTGGATTGTAAGGAGGAATTTTTAAATGTCACTTTAGCGTAATCACTGATTGTCTCCTTCTAAAGGTCATTAAAGGTTTACGTAAGTGTATAAACAGAACCCCACCTTCCCCTCTTCCCCCCTTGGAATTATTACTAAACGGAACTTGGTATAAATTCAAAAAAAAAAAACATCAGCGTTTTGGCTCCCAGAAAAGTTATGCCCTTGTGATTTAACATTATGAGATTATTAGGCAATATGTCAATTTAGGTTGTTCTTTATGATTTAAGGGATACAGTGATAGCACGAAAATACCATTTAATTGAAACCCATCCTATATCAAACCATAATACATATACTCCATTTCTTCAATGAAAGTTCCTTTTTTATAATTCTGTTCCATGTATCCCTGGTATTAGCACGATTTATTCAGATTTTGAGATTACAAGTTTTGGAAGATGATTTGAATTTTCAATGTTTAGGATTTTATTAGATCCTCCTTCATCTTGGAGCTGGCTTTCCTGAAATATAAACACATTAATTATAGTATATTTAGCTTCCCAGAATGAGAGTATAAGCTAAATTTAATAAGTAGAGCTTCTTCTTCGACCATTGTCTTTTACCTGAAAAACAAATGTGCAACAAAAATCTAAATTGCGCAATTTAAGCCTATAAATAATTCCATAAAGTAAAGTAACAGGATGTCTATCATGTATCTCTGCTAAGATTAATCGGGGGAACGTTTGTGAGGGTACTCAACCTCCCTTCCCACTGAAACCCAAAAAAAATCTTTAAAACGTCTAAATAAATCTAAGCTAACTTTTGTTTTATTTTAATGTTTCTTTTGCCCCTTTGCATAAAATATATAAATTTATTCATTAAAGTTTAGTTGTTTATAACTTATGCAAATAAAATTCACATTTAAACTTTAACAATTTCTTCATAGAAAATTAAAATAGATAAAATTATGCGTGTGTGCCAGGGATCTTAATGGATAAGACAATGGACTATATATTAATATACATCCCCAATCATGATACTTTAAATTACCTCTTCTGTAAATTAGGTTAAAGTGTTTGGACACTCAACTTTATAAATCAACCAATCAAAATTTAGCAAGTCCCCAAAGTTGTTGAGCCAACGAATAAGAAAATGTTATTATAAAATTTTGAGGACTAGTGTAATAAACAGTCCACTGTTCCATCCCTCTCTAAGTGTATACACATACAAAGAATGTAAATAAAGCAAGAACGATTACGTCAGTAGCAATCATTGAAAACAAATAATTTGTGTTTTACATTTAATTTTTCTATTTTTATAAATATCTTTTTATTATTTTAAATGTTAACAATGTTGGTTTTCATGAAAACTGATGCTTTTTTGAACTGAAAAGAAGACTACTGTCCTTTCCTGTAAAGATATAGATACAAACCTACTGTCCTAGATTGATTAGGCTTGGTTAAATAATTATGAAACTGTAAAAACCATTATTATAGCCCTAGTATACCCAAGTTAGAGTTTACTAACTTGGACGGACGGATGTACATTGGTACAAACGGACGAACATATAAATAGATGGGCATCGGACCTTTCAATTTTGTCTGTATGTCCGTCAGGAACCTTTATCTAATTTGTCATCTTTTTAAAAGCGAAGCTTTTTTATAATTAGGGTCGGTCCGTACGTCTGTCACAGTTAGCTTTTTTCGTTAATTCAAACAGGTTAGAATTGTCCTATCGATTCCAAACTTTGCATGATGATTCCTGTAGTAGTTAGGTACAATTCAGAAAGCGTAGCAACTCTATAATCAATACCAGAATGTCCGTATGTCCATTTTAAACATGTGGATTTTTAACTTTTTTGACAACAAATTTTTGTATGTTAAAATTATCCGATTCTTCTGATTTTTTGAAAACTGATTCCTATTACAACAAGGTACAATGTTATAAGCGAAGCATCTCTATAAACAAGTCCCAAAAATGTAAGTATGTCCTTAAATAGTATCATCTATTTATGCAGTTTTGCAACAAATTTACTTACAATATTGTTTGTACGGATGCATTAATATTCTGCTAATTCAGTTCTGACAATGTACAAATGTTAATGTTTGTTTGTCCTTCCATTTCAGAGCTTCGATTTTATGGATGTTGTCATCCTTGTTGTAAATAAAATTTATCGTCCTTTCTATCATAGTTATAATAAAATAATTTTAAAATACACTAACCTATGGTTTTATAAAGAAATTTAAAATCACTGAAAGTAATTCTTTTATCAACCAAGAAAATGACGAAAGAAAAAAATGAAACATATTTTATAGATTTTATAAAAGTAAAGAATTTAATACTAAACTTCTAAAGTAGGAACTATTTTTATACAATCTAAACGTCTCACATTGGGATGTTTTATCAGCAGCAAACATATTTGGCCAAAAAATCTTGATATGATGTCAATATAATTGTTTTCAACAAAGAAAATAATTGAAAACTTATAGCAGGAAAATTACCCGATCTCCAGATTTAAATTATTGGTTTAAAAGTAGAACTAACCAAAATCAACAATTTAGTTAGTTATGAACTTATGGTCCTATAAAATTTTTGAGATTTTTATAAAAATATCAAAAATATTGGTTAAGTTATAACTTTTTGTATGTTATTCCTTTTGTAAGTAATAAGGTACATATACCTAACATATTAATAAACAGTTTTTTTGCTTTGTTTATAAATTTTATCGTGAATGGATTTCTAATCGTATAATTTCATTTTAAAGTATATAAAAATTACAGTATTCTATAATATTGCAGTCATATTTGCCAACTAAAGTTTTGTTTAAAAAAAACATAAAATTAATTTAAAAAGTGAACCATTAAAGAAAAATCTTTAATATAGGGAAAAAACATAAAAAGGATGAAAAATTAAAAATGTAAAAAAGTACATGATTGCTGGCAGGTAAGTACATCAAGTACCTACCTGCATTCATGAACCGCGTTAACAAGACACTCAACCGCCATCTCATGTCCCTCAAAACTGTCCTTGTCCCCCGCGCTCTTTGTGTAACCTTAACAGGGGGGTGTGGTCGGTCACACATTTTTTATATTTTTGGTAAGGTTCAAGAAATGTTTTCAGATACTTAATTTTTTTCTAAATTTATCGCAAATTAGCCATGTTAGATTCATGTTATCTATTTTAACCTTTGGTGGGGATTCCTTTAACAATGAGGCATAATCGTCAAAGTATAGCAACGCATACAAGGAAGGTAATTCATCTATTTAAATAGTCCTAAGACTTAATTTTTCAGAAAGAAATTCTTCAACAATAAAAAATCTTTTCCAAATCCAAATCCAACTTGTTAAGTTCTTTGCTTTCTAGTAAGAACAAGGATGATAACATCCATAACATCACGGTAGGACAAAGGAACATTAACACTTGTAGAGTGTCAGAACCAAATTAATTGGAATGTAAATGTATAATAGTTGAAACAAAATAATAAGTAAATTTGTTGAAAAACTGCTGAAATACAGGATAATGTTTAAGGACATTCTTCATTCTAGAGATAATTCGCTTATAACAGTGTACTTTGTTATCCTGGGAATCAGTCTGGTAACGATTATAGAGGTGCTACGCTTTCTAAATCGTCCTAATCGCTACTAAACGTTACACGAAAAAGTTACAACGGACCGATCCAAATTATAGAAAAGATTCGCTTTTAGAAATAAATCTTATTCATTTCAATTGTCAAGAATTTTTATGATGAATTTAAATATTCTGAAAATATAAATTCAACAGAAGAAAAGTGAAAATCTTTAACTTGAAATAAATTTGAATATCATTTGTAAAACAATTTCCTGTCGACTTGAAAAGATCAATTTTCTAAAAATATAATTAATTTTAAAATAATTTATCAAATGTTTTGGTGATATCAAACTTACATTAATTGCTTCATAATTTTTTAGTTTTAGACGGTTTATGCAAGTCTAAACCTAGTAATTAAATACCTATATCGATATGAAATGAATAGTTCTCAAACACTGAGGGTATGAGGCAAATTAATCAAAAACAGCCAACCTTTTGATTGCACGACCTTTGTTTTGACAAAATAAATATGTATGAGTTGTACCTGTTTCTTCATAAATATATTACCATATTTAACAATTATAACATCTCAGAAGTATATCCCAAGTTGACGTCATAGAATATTGTTTAGACTTGGGCATATTACAGACGCGTTACACATCACGCTTAAGCTATTCAGTGAAAAAAATAAAGCTAAAAAAATTACCTTTCTCTCTAACATTTCTTCTAATTGTATTATACTCCGTACTACAATCCTAAAGAAAATTATGTTTATTTGTTTTTATTTTATAAACTTACTCATAGTCCATCTGTAGGTTTTTCAGTCTGCAATGAATTCACTTCAATGACTGTAAAAAAGTTTTCAGTTTCATTGCTATTTTCATCTGTCACCTTATAATGTCTGGTTCTTTAAAAGTTAAAAATCATATATATATGTATACTTTTATACACATCTTATTGTATTTTTTGCTCAAATATTTGTGCAATTATAAACAATTCTTCTTGTTTTGAAACAATGTTTCAACAAACATATAAATATAACTAAAATTTTAAATGCACTGAACTTGTTTTTTGCATTCTTACCTAAAATATTTGGATATACAAAAAATGTACAATAACAATGTACAATAGATCTGTTCAAAACTTAATAAACTATTAAACAATGTTTTAGGGCCAAAAATTGAATAAGACTTCAAAATTTGGAACGTTGAATATTTAGAAATATGAAAATGAACTATGATCATTTTGGTTCAATAATGAATCTAATTTGAAAACTAAATATTTTAAAGCCTAAAAGTGTGCTCAAATCAGTCTTTTATATCTTTTTTATATCAGTCTTTTCTTGCAAAAAAAGTGTGCTTTGTTTCTTAACTAACCAAAACATCTTTAAATAAAACTCTTGGATTTGCAATATAAAAAGAGCAAAGGACATTTAAACATTTCACAAAATTTCACCAAAAAAAGGACATCCAACTTATTTATTATTCCTAATTTTGTAATTTAGTTTTTATACCCTCTAATAAAAGAAATTAGATAAAAAATATAGAACCTATCTAGCATAAATAATACATATACAACAAATTTGTATTCTTTCTATAAAACATTTTAGAATGGTAAAAACTTGAACAGATATTGAATAAAAATTTGAAACCTGGGCGCGAAGGAAAAATATTGAAAATATGACAAATGCATAAATAACTAAATATGTACCTTGTCCTTAACATGGTCCATGGACTTTCTTAGAAAATGTATTTAAAACCTTAACTTATAAATTTTATCTTTAATGATTAAAATAATACTGAAACTCATAATTTAGGAAACTAATTTAGTCACTAAAGTTTATAGGTGAGCTTTAAAAAGACTATGATATAATAATTTTTTACTTCTACCCATGAAAATTTCAGTTTTAAATCTTTTTTTTATCAAACCATTTTTGTAAAAAAGAAAAATGTAAATTCCCTTCTCTACTGTATGAAAAGATAAATATCTTGAAAACAAATTTTGTGGTGTAGAATTTAGGATTTAGTGATCAAGATCGAGGTAGGCAGATGGAGAGGGGGGAGGGAGGGGGGTTGAGGAACATTAATTTATCTCAAGGTGTCGAAGACTAAGGGCGTTATATGAAATTTTTGTAAGGGGGGAAGGCGGGTTGGGCTTAAATTCTTTAAATCTTGGAAGGAGAGTAATTAAAAAATTTATGTAGAGGTTAAGCTATTATAAAGTTTTATTTAGTTGTGATGCTATGATGGGTGGCTAAATCAGGTTCCCATTTTGAACAGAAGCATATTTTGAACATAGGGGCTTTTTGTACAAACATTATTAAAAAGGTTTTTAACAACTAATATTCATTTTTAGATGTAGTGCTAGAGGAGTTTTATGTCCTTATATTTAAAAAACTCGCGTATATTTTTGGTCTAATGAGTGTACATCCTTTATTCATCAAAATGGGGGGGGGGGCGTTGTCACGACCTTGGTATACCAACCTTAACCCATCAATGTTAAAGAAGACTATTTGCTAAAAAGAGAAATTACACCTCCCCGCCAAAATCTTTTGTGAAAGGGATTTTCACTTTATAGATAACAAAATAGAATATTCTAAAATGGAAAATCAGGTTTTATATATTTATTTTTAAGGTAAAATTTCTTGAGTTTGTTTTTAAAAATATAATGAAATTATATAAATCTATTGGCAAATACCAGGGCTCGGCAGCCGACTTACAAGCAGTAAATTAAATAAGTTCGTAAGAAGCTACAAAATTTTGCATCTGCTGAGCTTCCTGGCTAAAATAATGTAATAAATTTGCATAGACAAATACATTTTTTTAGATTTTAACTAATTCTATGATATTCTAATAAGAAGCAGCTTATAAAGATTTTGTTGATTTTCCTTCGGATTTTTTTTTAATTCAGCCCCAGCAAATCAACTGCAATCGCCAAATTCGGACTTTTTGTCATATATGTTTAATCTATGGAGTCTTATAAAAGAATGCCTATCAAAATTTGTAAATAGGTAAATTCTCACGTGAAATGTCTCTTTTATTTGATGTTCAGTAAATTTTTGCAAACTTAGTTTAATTCGCCTATTATTATGGCATTTTTTCATACCACCAATAGTGTCTATAAAAAAGACGCCATACAATAAAAATGACCAATGATAGGCCAATACACGATCTAAATGACAGGCCTTTTTACATTTTAATTGGCCAGTGGTAGGCCAAATGACCACATTTACCTGATTTCTGGACTCTGCTGACGACTTGGAAGCCGTGCCCGAGTCAGACCCCTTGGTGTTGGTGGACAGCCTCGTCACCAGATCATTGATGTCCACATCAGAGGACAGCAGCTGCTCTATAAGTTGATCCTGTACCAATTAGTCATGGTTACCTTTTTTTCCAAATTTCTTTAAACATTTTTTTAATTTGAAGAAAACAATTATATGGCAATGTCTATAAAAAAAAATATGATTGGACAAACGGACGGTGTAAATTGTAGACCAAATTTTCAGTCGTCATAAAAAAAGAGAAGAAGTAGAAAGAGAAAGGATGTTATAAGAATAATATATCATCACGGAACCTTCAAAAAAAAAAATTTAAATGGAGAAATGTCCTGATTACGTTAAGATAAATACAAAAATGAGTTTACCTTTAAACAATTTTTGAAAGATTTTAAAAGTTACTTGATCTGTTACAAACAATAGCTTTGAATTATCCTTAATGATTTAAAATCAATTGATTTTATCAGCTATTATCATACGTTATCGCTCTTGTTTCATTACATTATATGACTAATGTAGCAGGTGGATGAAAATACTTCAAACTTAAAAAATATCCCACCATCCGGAAATCGACAACCTACCCCCTCTCCCATTCTTAATTTTAGTTTTATAAAAAAAATTAGGTAGGGAGTAATTTCTCTTGGTAGGGTTGAACTATCCAGAATAGTTATAAACAAACCTTCATGGACCTACGAAAAGCTAAATTGTAAAGGAGAACCCTATCGGTTAAGCGCTTTGGTACAGATATGAATTAGAACACTTTCAAATGAGTATGAAATAATGTGGAGGGGGAGAGGGGGGCCTTTTATGGTCAACTTGACCGATTAAGGGATTTTCCTTGAAACTTTTACACTGAAATTCTATCTGTATTCCGCTTGAATGGAGTAATAAATTATAATTGAATCCTTATCCCCACTTACCCAGTAGGTTCTTTCAATTGATTACAGTGTAATAGAGTGTCTAATTTTCTTGTTGTTTGAAGATTTTTCAAATCTAACATCTTTTTAGGTAAATTAATATTAAGCTGCTTAATAAAATTCAAATTATCTAAATATCCTCTATTTTCTTCAAATATTTACATTTTAAATGCTTTGTATTTAAAATTGTTGCTACACCCTTAGCCTCCAAGGGAGGATGGAGGAGGTCAGGGAAATAGCTTAAAAACACCCTTGAATATAATTAAAGCTAAACTGAAAAGTAAGTATAATTTATATTATAGGATTGAACATTATAAACTATGTAACACTAAAATTAAATCAATATCCTTAATCCAATACTTACAAAACTGTCTCCTTTAATATACATTAAATCACTTGCTTATTAACACAATAATCAGTTGTATTGTCCTTGTCTTTTGCAGGAAAATGCAGAATTATTATCAAATTATCCTCTCTATTACATGAAAATGAATTGAATATCCTCACTCTAGTTACTTACAACATATTAACAAACTTTGTCGCAATTTCTTACAACAAATTTTATATTAAAGTAAAGAGGAGGGAGATTATAACCAATCTAAATTTTATAATTTCTATAGTGAAGCTACTCTATACTTCCAAATGTTCGTCTGTCTTTCTTTGTGCCTGTGTGTCCGTCTGAACGTCATTGTAAAGATTCCCCATACAAAATGTGTACGTGACTACCTTGGTCCGTTGTTATGTTGGTCGTACGATGCATAAACTTAAATATTTTGATTGCATCTTATTTGCCATCAGACTAAGTTAGGTTATATTGGGTATTTGGTAGCCCTGTAGTTTTAGGGCCCCCCTTTTATTTTGAATGTAAAGTTAACCATTCCTTATGAGTTTGTTTCGGAGACAAAGCTTTATCCTTGCTTGTACTAGCACCATACTGTTTTCCTAAAATAGATAGTTCATTATTTTCTAAACATTTTCCAAACTACTCCTTTGGTCGTTTGTTAGCAAAATATATCATATTAGCTGCTGCATCTAGGGGCCCTATTTTCAAATCGATTGGAAGGGCAGAAAAATAGCCCAAAACCACTCAGACTTATTTATAGAAATAAAATTGCCTAAAACCATCCCTGGACACCTTAAGCGGTTAGCGAGATCATTCGCTACGAACAAAAAAGTTTATTACTTTATATAATAGAATGAATTAGTATAATTTTGACCTGGCATATTGCTGCTGCCGCTGTATTGCTGCTGCTTGCTGCCAGAATATTGTTTACTGCTGCTGCCATATTGATATTTAGCGAGGTGACAGTCGGGGTTGTGGGAGTCTCCATCCTCCACTTCGGTGTTTGTGTTCACGGAGTCGGACCCCTGCAAAAAAAACATTATGAAAATTACGAAATATGGTCCATGTGAAAAAATGCTGAAGTTAGTATAATTAGAAAAGGGTAAGGAAATAAAATTAAGCGAAATATCAGCCAGGTTTAAGCACCATCCCTTTTTTGATAGGAGAAACAATATTACATATTTTTATACTTAGGATTGATCTGATAGCTGGCTCCAGGACCCTTTTATGACTTTGTTTAATTTTTATACCCAAATAAATATGTTTATGTTTATGTTTTGTTTGTTAGGTAGAGACATCGCTCATTCTCTGGTGGTATAATAATATATATTAATACCTGGGATTGCTCTGATAGCTGGCTCCAAGATCTGATATCCAGTACAGCCAGGTCCAAACTCCGCCCATCTACTAGTGGTTGTGGTACAATTATATATATTAATACCTGGGACTGATCTGATAGCTGGCTACTGGACCAAATATCCTGTACAGCCAGGTTTAAACTCCGCCCATCCTCTAGTGGATGTAGTACAATAATATATATTATTACCTGGGACTGATCTGATAGCTGGCTCCTGGACCTGATATCTTGTACAGCCAGGTTTAAACTCCGCCCATCTTCTCGTATGTGTGGCAATATTATATCTTTGTACCTTAAATAAAATAAAAATTATAGTAAATAAGTTTAAGAATTAATGTTTTAAAGTAAAGGTTAACTTAAAGTTAGATGGAAAAGATATGAATCTTGACATTTTACTTATACACAAAAACAAATTTTGAATTACATGAAATACACGAGATAAATCTCCATTTTTAAATTCCACTAGATCTCGTATGGACTAGAATAATACCAGTCGACAGAGACAGAAAATAAATTCCTTCTTTGTTTTGAAACAACTTTTATTCATATTTTTAAAATTTTAAGATAACTGAAATAGTTATCTATCGCATCGTATTATCGTATCATAGTAGTTAATTGAAAAACCTACTTGTTAATATGATAAAAAATATTTTTGAAATGGCATGATGCATGATTTTTAGTATAGCTCAGAAATGGTTCTAATCCAGAGGATATTAAACGGTTTTGAAGCCATACTGGAATTTTGTTATTTTCCAATGCTTTTATCAGAAATAATTAAAAATCAGATGAAAATTAGTCAGATAAAAAATATCCTTATGCTTTTTGGATCGAGGTCACAAGGGTCATACAAATGGTAAGAAAGCACTCAAAAATTTAATTGGTGGAAGAAGTAAAAACTATATGCCTTTTTTACATAAAAAGTAAAAGTTTGACGCTATAATTTATTTATTTTAAATATATGCGTTATAAATACAGATTGATTAACGGAAAATTGGCTTTATATGATAGGCTGTAGTTTTTAAATAAAAACAATTAATGAAAAAGGTCGTTTGAAATAAACACATTTAAAACAAGAACTTTTCTATAAATCTAAGGAATTTAAAATGTTTTAGTTATCTAAATTCTGGTATAATGTATGTAGAAGAAATCAATTTGGGATTTAGTTAAATTTATTTTGTCCAAAGAATTAAGCCAAAATGGGTTAGCTATTCAAATTTTCTTTTAGAATTAAACAAGGCTCGTCAATAGCAAACAAACCGTATTTCTTTTGTAGATATTGTCATTGCTGACTTTGTATCGAAATATTGGCATTTCAATGGCATTGCAATTGTCAGCATTTAAAAAAAAATTAAAATTGGTATAACTGTAAGTTTTAATGCGCATGAACGGATTAGCAACCCAGTATTTAAGCAAAACAGGAAAGATGTTTCTAAAAGAAAGGAAAGGAAGTATAGAGTGTGGAGGAGGGACTATGTAAACTATTTAGATAGTGTCCACTTATTTTCGCACATTAAAAAAATATATTAAAATAAAAAGGGTAGTTTTTGCTCTATGAATGCAAAATAATTGCACGAAAACTATCCCCCATTATTTCAATTTGTTTCAAAATGTTGCAATGACATAAAAATCTTAAAAAGGTATAAGAAATTTTCGTGCATTTTTGCTGTACTAAATGCACATCCATTTGAATGTGTGTCTATTCTGCCTATTTCTAGATTCACAAAGAACCTTTCAACATTCTTACCACTCTCATACATGCCTACAGGGATAACACAATAGAGGATAAATTAAGATTCACCCAAAATATGAGTGTATGTAGAGTTTTGCGACGTCAAAACTGGTTAAATTTTGTTCATACTTTTTCTGTCGCATGTTAAAGTGATAATTTTTGATATATTATAGACATGTAATAATTCTAATAACCCATGCAATAGATACTATTTAATACGACTATATGATATTAAAGAATATTGGTCATGGCTGACTTTATTATCTAATCAACAATACTCTAATAACGTTATGACTACATACTTTGTTGACGGGCATGTATTGTAATGTATTGGAAAGATAAAAAGGATTGTATAATAATTTAACAATTATTGTCTATCCCTCCCTGTTTTCAATAGGCACACTTCAGGGAGATAAAGGGATATGAAAATAGACTTAATGTCATTTTAGATGTATTGGTAGGCGTTTTTTAAGATATGTGTTTTCTAAGATAGGCGTTTTAAGGAAGGGGTTTTATAGTTCGGCGATTTTTAAAAAAAATAGATAGTTTGTATATAGTAGTGTGTCTTTACCGCCTATTAATTTACATATTGCCTTGTCCTGCAATAGAAACATATACACAGATATTACATATTACTATAGTCAGGGAGGTAGGCTGTTTACTACACTAGTCCCCAAAGTTTTATAATTTCGTTTTCTTATTCGTTAGCTTAACAACATTGGGGACTATAATTGAATTTTGATCGGTTGATTCATTAAGTTGAGTTTTAAAACGTTTTAACCACATATTATAATCTACTAAAGAGGTAATTTTGTGTATCAACATTGGGGATGTACATTAATTTATCGGCCATTGTCTTATCCCTTTAGATCCGTGACTACTAGTAGTACATATATTATTTATCTTTTCTTACATTCAATACTACCAAATCATAACTTATACAAATGTACTGTAAATGTGTTGTTTTTTTTACTTTTAGGTTATTTTAGAGCTAGGATATCACTGTTTTAAAGAACAAACAATGCAGACCTTTTAAAATTCAAATTGCGGCTTGTGTTAACAGTAGAAGATGTTATGCATACCGTTAGAATCGCTATGAACACTAGTTTTTTGAAAATAAGAACAATTCCTGTGCTACTTATAGTTAGCTTACATTTTTAAAATTCAATCTGTGCGGCTTTTGTTAATGGTAGAAAAAGTCTATGCATATTGTTAGAACCGTCATAAACTCTAGTTTATGGAAATATAAATTTATATTGTTATGTTATGTAATAATCTGTTCTACATTGGCTCCGTTAGTCTGCCGTCTGTTTTGCTGCATTTGTCAATGTCAATACCATGCTACGAGATACAACAGGGAAGCTATTATAATAAAGTTACTTAAATAGATAACAATTGAGTAACCTAGACAGGTGACAATAGAGTTACCTAGACAGTTGACAATAGAGTTACCTGTACAGGTAAAAATAGAGTTACCTAGACAGGTAACAATAGAGGTACATAGACAGGTGACAAATAAAGTTACCTAGACAGGTGACAATAGAGTTACCTAGACAGGTGACAATAGAGTTACCTAGACAGGAGACAATAGAGTTACCTAGACAGGTCAGAACCTATGAGTTCACCGAGAAGTTTGATCTGGTGTAGTTGTTCCTGCTTGTTGCCACCAGATTGTTTTATTAGAGTGGCTATCAACTCCAGGTTTCGACTAGAAAGCTTCTCATGTGGCGAGGCCTAAATAATTAAAAATTCGTGAGTTTAGTATTTTTTTCGGATCAAAGAAAGAAAACGAAGTAGCAGGTTTCGTCATATTTTCACAGTAGCTGGTGATAGGTTATTTTAGGTTAGGTTAGGTAAATAATAATGATTGTCCCTCAGGGTTAGGAAATAGGCCCTGCAGGGTTAAAAATAGAAGAAAAGCTACTGTGAAAATACGACGAAAATCCCTACTTCGTTTTCTTTCCTTGATCCTTTTAATCTTTAAGACAAAAGGCTTATTTGTTAAAGATTCAACTGATAGTTCATACTAATCGTTTAGTCATAGCGCGAGGTTAACGCACCTGCAGGGTTAGGCATAGAAAACCAACTCTCCCACTTATTTCCAATTTCTTTTAAACGTAAAGTAAACTTTGAGAGAATGCACACAATATTTTCCAAAATTTTTACCTCATTTTTGTACACATGGTGTTCGTCTGTATGTGAAATAAAGTCAGGCAAGGATTGATTTCTTTTCTTCTCAGTCAACCTGGCCTGGTCGTCCAGAAAACCATCTGAAAACAGGTAGTTATTGATTTAATATTAAAATTTTTTAGTAGCGAAGCTACTATATAATTCACTTTGTCTGTCCATCCGTCATTCAGTCGTTAATGGAGAAATGGGATTTACTCATAAACTATTCAATCTAGACATCGGTTTTTTACATTATTTCTATGATTATTGAACAAAATTAAGATTATAACATCCATGGCAGTCCTACTGCTTATACCAACAACGAAATTAATTTGGAAAAAATCACGAAACCTATACGTGGTTTTTAGCTGTCGTTGAATGTCAACATAAAGTAAAATTGACGACATTTATGACTTTACAACAAATTTTATTTTAGATTAATTTCGCTAGTTGATTATACATTATACCTTGTACCTGGCTTAAACAGCTTTTTATACGTTTTTCTTCTTTTACTAAATTCCACATATCTTTGCTGTTTTGGGGCAAAATAGATACAGTAAGAGAAATAATATTTCTTAAAATATATTATTATTAAAAGTGCTGGTATCATTTGACAATTATTTTCTAGAATTTTTTAATGTTTTATTTTTTTGTTGATATAGAATATTAAAATAAAAGTTTTAGTAAAGTTCAAGTGACTATCCACATAGTATCTAATGAGCCAATTTAAGTTTTTACTCTCCACTCAATTATCTTTTTATAGAGGATTAAAAGATGTTTACACAAGTTTTATACTTTGCAATTGTTTAACTTTAAAATTCCTATGATAGTAATACATTTTCTCGTATTTATTCGAATCCGGTGGATAGGAACCGGTTTTCAACCATACGAAAAAAACTGTCTAGCATCGTATTTAATCCAGCTTTCTACGAATATAAAAATTAGGGTTGGGCCGGATACTTTTTTGGCCGGATACCGGATATCCGGCTGATTTCAAATGCCGGATATCCGGTAACCGGCC